>JADBJO010013244.1:45000-47500 GCA_016801955.1 Conus betulinus
TAGACAGAACCAACCATATTGCCTGCTCCGAGGCCTTTCGTCCGCTGGATCGGACTCATCAGGGGGGCACGGCGGATTGTGTCTGTGCTTCCTCGACATCAGATGGAGATGGCCACTGTCTATACTTCTGTGATATTTGCACCACCAAAGGTTCAAACGTAGAATCCAGGAGCACCCCAAAGCAGCCAGCGAAGGATAACAAAATAAAACGAAGACAAAGCGCAGCAAGGAATCAAGTTGCTGAAATAATGTCACAGTATATATGTAAGGGGAGAATCTTTGAGCCTATGCTTAAGGATCAGTTTAAGGATCCTTAACTTGGCCATCACTTAAGAGAGCAATCTCCCACAATTGATCAACATGTCCCACTAATTGATCGCGAAAACAACTAATGTCAACAATGTAGTAATGGGCAGCAAAACAAGTATATATAGGCTAATATATATAATTCCAATAAATTCCGTTAATTACAAGCACCATTCCAGCAACTGACTTGTCGCAGCTGCAACAAATATATTATAAACAAAGCTTGCTCTTATGTCTCAAGAATGTAGAAATAGGGGGGTGATAAGCCTTCATATCTGCAGTTGTAGATGATTCTGCCTAACTGACAGTATGTGCATTCTGCCTAACTGACAGTATGTGCATTTTGAGAAGCATTTATTATTCCCCATTCACACACCCACTCAAGCACAATTTTTTTTTGCCCTGACCAGTTGCCAAAGATGGACATCACGTAGTTGTATCGTTTTTGTTTTGTTCTCTTGAAAAAGGCCACGTGGCCGAAATTAGAAGAGCGGTATTGTGATTTTCTATAATGTTTTCTTCCCTGTGGTGGACTATTGCTTTTGTTTTTGATAAAGAAAAATGTTTTGTTGTTCAGTGTGTGTGTGTGTGTGTGTGTGTGTGTGTGTGTGTGTGTGTGTGTGTGTGTGTGTGTGTGTGTGTGTGTGTGTGTGTGTGTGTGTGTGTGTGTGTGTGTGTGTGTGTGCGTGCGTGCGTGTGTGCGTGCGTGCGCGCGCTTATCCGCGCGCGCGCGCGCGCGTGTGTATGTCTATGTTTGTGTGACATTATTGCTTTTTTCGTGTGCTTAGGATGGGATAGCACTAAAATTTGCTTGCGATTTTTGTGTGTGTAAATTTGCAGGCACTGGGGATCAGAGTGGAGTTTTATTCGAAAGACTTAAACTGTATCAGGTCTGGCGTGTAACTATACTGACATTAAGAAGAAACCTTTAACCTTTCACTGTCTAGCCAGGATTGAACCAACAACCCTTGGGTCATTTGGCTGACTATGCTCCAGAATATGATACAAAGGGTACAGAGATATATGGTAGTAGCCACAGTGTTAACATGGCCCTGTAGCCATAGCTCATCATCCTGTTTGCAGAACCACACAACAGTTCTTAATTACGCCTGATGTCCAAGGGTCTCGCTGCTTCTCTTTCTGTCAAAAAACTGATAATTTATAGCTACCTTGGGATATTTACAGGCTTTCTGACGGCCAAAAGACACACACGCAAAAAAGATTAGTTGCAATGTGAGACATTGTGTGTGCGTGTGTGTGTGCGTGCCCACGCGAGCATTTAATCTGAAAATGCTTATCTCCAGACAAATCCTCCCTGTCACACGAAAAAACCGAAAGGCAAGATTGGCGTGGTTGTGGAAGCACACAAACCCAGTTTATCGATTCTGCGCACACAAGCCATTCCAGTAATTAGTTTTGTTTGCTTGTGGTTCCGGAAGATTCCATTGGTTTCCCACTGTCGTTTTTCTGTCTCAAGACAAAACTGCTGCAATGACGTTAGCTTGCCTTTTGTTAGGTTTTCTTCCCAGCTAGTTTCCAAGAGCTGGAGCAATGTTTCTGTTCGCTCGGGGTGTTTTCTTCCTGCTCTGTTTGTAGGTTGCTCTCTGCCTGTGTAGCGTTTTGTTTTCTCACTGCTTGCTCGGGTTTTTTTTTCTTTTTGTTTTGTTTTGTTGACGCGTGTGTGTGTGTGTGTGGTGTGTGTGTGTGTGTGTGTGTGTGTGTGTGTGTGTGTGTGTCTGTATGTGTGTGTGTGAGGGGGGGGGGTGCATGTGCGTGTGTGTGTGGTGTGTGTGTGTGTGTGTGTCTGTATGTGTGTGTGTGTGTGTGGGGGGGGGGGGGGTGTGCATGTGCGTGTGTGTGTGTGTGTGTGTGTGTGTGTGTGTGTGTGTGTGTGTGTGTGTGTGTGTGTGCACTTGAACGCACGTGGCTGATAGTAAACAAGCGCCCTCAGTTTACCCCTTTGAGATGCAAACCATCAGGACATCAGGACGCAAAACTGAAAAAAAAAAAGGAAAAGCTGCAGGAGTTCGGGACACACAGCCCAGATGATCGATTCCCCGTGGTATAAGCCATTCCTGTCATTCGTTGTGTTTAGTTGTGGTTCCGGAACATTCTCATTGATCTCGCTCTGTCGTTCTCGGCCTGAAAGCCAGACTGCCGGAAAGAAGCAGTCTGGAATGTTCTTCAGTGCTTG
>JADBJO010013245.1:0-12500 GCA_016801955.1 Conus betulinus
TGGGGGCTCAGGGGACAGCTCACTCCACCCGCGGCCACCAGAGAATGACACAAGGGATAAGGGTCTGCCAGCCTGATGCCGGTTGAAGCCGATGTGCAGTCAGACCTTAGGAGATGGGGGACAGGAGAAGGGGGGGGGGGGGGGGGGGGGAAGGGGGCTTCTCCTCTTCTTGCTCTGTTGGTAGCAAGCGGCTCAGTGATGGATCTCCATAGACAAACACATTAGGGGTGGAGGGAGTTTAACATTTGTGTGTGCGGCGCGTGCACGCTAGAACACTAGCATGCGTCCGTGCATCTAAATATGCGTGTACACGCTCGTGAACGTGCGCACTAACACATACATAAACACACACATACATGAATGCCTGCATGCTCGCACACACACACACACACACACACACACACACACACACACACACACATACAAACACCAACACACTAACACACACACACACACACACACACACACACACACACACACACTCACACACACACACACACACACACAAACACACACACATATACACACACGCGCGGGCGTTCACACTGATGTACACCGGAATCATGGTGGAGAAATAAATGAACAATCATAAAGATGTCAAAGCGCTACTACCGCTGCTACGACTACTACTACTATTTCAGACACAAGCAAGCGTGCGCCCAGACAGAAATTCAAACTACACACACACACACACACACACACACACACACACACACACATAGGAATGTACGCACATGCACAGACAGGCACACACACACACACACACACACACACACACACACACACACACACACACACAAACATCTAACATGCGCGACGCGCGCTCACACGCCAAGTGACTCAACCACTCAGCAAACAACAACAAAAAGTGAGAGAAAAACTTACAGTTTCGTCCAGATCTTTACACGGGACGGCGTAAAATTGAGATCGGGGATGAAGAGAGAGTTTTGTGACCGTGGCGAGGGAAGGTGAGAGAGGCGGAGGAAAGGGTGATGGTGAGGGAGAAGGCAGACTTCAGTCCAAAGACTGTCTTGTCCTTGAGAGCCTCAGGCTGACAGGACGTTAATTTCACCATTCATGTCTATACCGAGTGTGAGTGGATGAGGGGCTTTGGTCAGAGGTCTGGGTTACATCAAAGTTCGAGAAGTAACAACCAAGTTTGAACAGATGAAAATCGCCCTGGCTCTGTAAAAAAAATAATAATGTGAAAAATATGCTTTTATCCTGGAATTTAGAGTCAATAAATTCCTTCAATGCCTTACGTAGCAAAAATAGCAGAATAATGCATGACATTTGGACTCATTGTGTTTCTACGCCATTGGGACGGCACTAGGATTTTGGTGTGAAAAGTCTAGCAGACGACAGGAAAATGAAGGGTCATGTGCATCGTGCTTGCATAGAAAAGGGAACGGACATGACACACCCGCCTCAAAATCAGGTGTGGTGTGGGTCAAGGGCTGGACTGTGCGATGAATATGTTTTGCTACTGCCTGGTCTTCGGAGAAAAGCCAGAGCAGCTTTGACTGTATTAGAGAATATTTGGGCCTTAACTGTAACCGTGGACTCGGACCTGAACATTAAATTTTGGTCTGTAGAAAGGGAGAAAACTCATAAAGAAGGAGACACGACCGGCGGTGTGTGTACGTGGGTACATTAAACTTTGGATCGGCTATGATGACTTTCTAAGGTTCCAATCCATAATTACATTACTAAACCCAACCAGCTCTCTATTTCTCTGTCTCTATCTCTCTCTGTCTCTCTCGCTCTCGCGCTTTCTCTCTCTCTCTCTCTCTCTCTCTCTCTCTCTCTCTCTCTCTCTCTCTCTCTCTCTCTCTCTCTCTCTCTCTCTCTCCTCCGTCTGCCTATGTGTGTGTGTGCGTCTCTCTCTCTCTCTCTCTCTCTCTCTCTCTCTCTCTCTCTCTCTCTCTCTCTCTCTCTCTCTCTCTCTCTCATATTAGCAAAACACCTTGCTCGTTTCACTGCCTTTGGACAAGGAATGAAGGTAAGACATTTACAAACTTGAAGTATTTTTTAAAGGATGTTCTGAGAAAAGGAAAAGAAAAAGAAGAGAACAAAGAAAACAACAAATAGCTGTCCTTAACAAAGGTAAAACGAACTATAGTCTTCAGGGAAACGTTCACGGGGAAATTTAAGAAAATAACTTTTTCAGGATACGCAGCTATTCAATGATAGTGCCGGGAGAAAGGTAGAGGAGGGGGGAAAAAAAAAACAGATAAAAAGTGAAACACTCCTTCAAAAATGTCATCACCACTCATGACAAAAAATATGCTTCATCAACTTGAAATTTATCTACATCATTGTCTTATGTATACATCTCATTACATCATCAACAATGTCAAATTTATTTATCAAAGTCCTACAGGTGAATTAATCAATACTATAAGAAAAAATCATATGGTCATTTCCCACATGCCTAAACACATTATCATTAAATGTTAAAAGCATCTCAAGTTGCGGACGATTGTGGAACGGGTGGGTGGAAGAGTAAAAATATCTGTATGTTGCTGTCCTATTCGAAACTGTACCAGGCAATTTCTCTCTCTCTCTCTCTCTCTCTCTCTCTCTCTCTCTCTCTCTCTCTCTCTCTCTCTCTCTCTCTCACACACACACACACACACACACACACACACACACACACACACACACACACACACACACGTACCAACGCGCACATGCGCCTAAACACATCTGTGCACGCGGACACACACGCACATACACATGCACTTAGGCATGTGCACACACACACACACACACACACACACACACACACACACACACACGCACGCACGCACGCACGCACGCACGCACGCACGCACGCACCACACACACACACACACACACACACACACACACACACACACACACACACGTGCGCAGGCACTCACGCGTCCGAGAGAGAAAGACAGCAAGACAAATGGACAGACAATACCAAGGGATGGATTAACTTTTCACTACCAGGGGAAACTACCAATGTAAGTGTTGGGGGGGGGGGGGGGGAGCAGACAATACCAGCTAGCCGGCACTGCTCAAGGGAATAACTGGAGAAGGGGAAGGGTAGAGGTATGACATTGGTCGTCGTCGCTATTTTCCTCTGTGGTAGTGTAGACATTGCATGGAAGTAAAGAAATAATGAAAAGACAAGAAAATTCAGATAAGATAAGGTACCATACGTCAATCTCTTTTATAAATCTTTTGAGTCAGGAATTATCACATAACTAACCAAGTAAATTTCGGAATCTATTCAAGTACATGGAACCAACACTTCCTCCATGAGCAAGGTGAGACACGGTATAATCAGACGGCAAATATTTCACCCATCATAAGTCATCAAGATCAACAGATTCCAAAGGACTGGGGTTGGATGGACCCTATGGAGAAGCAATCTCATTCATGCCGGCTCCGCGACAAGGCAGTTTTTCGTCGTCAGCTAGGGACTTAGTAGGTATTGTCCTGTGTATGTTGAACAAGAACAAAGGCTACTTAACACCACCGACATGATTCTGCAACGGTGCAGTGTCTCCTCTGGTAGTTGCCTCATGACGGTCTAAAACTGATTGCTCCCTGTTGACTGCCAGTTTTGAGTGTATGACAGGAAAAATTGGGAGTAGCTGTGGGTCGAGGGGGGAGGGGGTGGGGTGGGGGTTTAAACTGAAAAGAAGGGCGTGGGAATATTCGCCACTAGGTGTGCATGGAGGAGGAGACACAGCAAAGAAGAAAAATATTTTGCCCAATAACCCCAACAAAAACAAAGATCGTTCAGCCTCAGCAACATAGGACAGGCGAGATCTTGGTGGGTGACAAGCGAATTTCTTTATGGCCTCGTCGCATAACAGCACCGATTTCAATCAGCAAAACGGCCAGTCCAGAAACCATTCGTTTGCAGCCAGCCTGAAAGGGTTTCGTCATTTTCCCTGAGCAAGGTCCAATGTCAAGTCCCTGGCAACGTCCGCTCTTACGATCAAGATGACTTCACAGTGCTCCCCCTGCAAGAGTGATGGGATGAGCTGACATGGCGGAAAATTGGCCTCGTGGATAATGTGACACGCCTAAGAAGGGACAGAATACCGGGTCAGTGATTGGGGTCTCGAACCGTGCCGATTTTTGTTTCTTTTTAACCTTTCCTCTAGACTGTCAGTGGAGTGCTAGTTCTTCGGATGACCTCATAAACAGAGGTCTCCTCTCCAGCAGGCATTTAGCACGTGTATAAGGAACCCGTTTCAACAAGGTGGTGTCCCTGGGCCAATGTCTGTTGCAACATGCAATGTAATAAGTCATTGAAAACGTATACTGTCCCCCAAGGAAAATCAGCCAGAATTTCACAAAGAGAAATCTATTGTGATGATCACTTCATACCCATGAAATACAACACAATGATTCTAGATAACAAGGAGAGAAGAACAAAAAAAAAAAAAAGAACAAACCAACTAAACAGGAAAGATTGCCGAGTTTTCAGGCACTTTAAGACAATGTTGTGGAAGAGAATCGAGTGTGTGTACAAGGGTTTGGTGGAGAGGGGGGGGGGGGGGGTTGCCTAATGCACGAGACATGGACGAAGACTAGAACAGCCCTTCGCGAAGAAATTGGCAGATTGTGGAAATCTTGAGTAACGTATCTGTGGCTATCTGCCAGTAAGTGCGCTCTGCGTTCAACACTGTACGAGCTCTCAACAAAGGCAAAAAGGCAAAAATATCGCAGACAACATGCATCATATTCTGTAATGTGAAATGTAATTCAAATTGCAGATTGTCGGTTATAGCATGTAGGCTCAAAGACTCAATGTGCACTCTACTCTCTCTCTCTCTCTCTCTCTCTCTCTCTCTCTCTCTCTCTCTCTCTCTCTCTCACACACACACACACACACACACACACACCACACACACACACACACACACAGACACACACACACAGTCACACACACGCATGCATGTTGCACGTGCACCCACAAGCTCGCGCGCGCACACACACACACACACACACACACACACACACACACACACACACACCACACACGCACGCACCCACACACACACACACACACACACACATACGCACACACATACGCGTAAGTGCGTGCACGCGCGCTCGTGCGCGCACACACACACATGCACGCGCACGCGCACACACACACACACACACACACACACACACACACACACACACACACACACACACACACACACACACACACACACACACACACACATTTGCACGCACTCACGGATGCCCCCATGCACGCGAGTGCATGTTTCTGTCGGCCTGTCCGTCTGTGACTGTCTGCTTTGTCTTCAATGACCGCTGAAATATGGTTAGCTTGGACGGAATACATGAACTTAGCTAAGATGAACCTGACAGCATCTCATAAGCAACACTAAGACACGGAGTGTATTGACTTTCTCTGCATCAGAAGGCATCCAAATGTCAAGTGTCTGTAGGATTAACTGTATCCTGGCCCTGAGCTTCGTCAACTGGCGCAGGGTTGTCTGCATCATGGTCACTGTCATAAAAGAATCGAATGATGGGCTTTGTAGATTCGAAGTTACATACGAAAAAGAAAACCGTTCGAAAACGAAGGCCCCCTAAATCAAGAAGGGGATACTTCTGTTCATGTCAGGAGGGAACAGTGTAAGCATGCAGGGACATGTACCTCATTAAATAAGGTAGTTCGTTGTCCAGCCAACCATATGAAACATTCAAACACTGTACTGATGAATAAATAAATAAATGAACGAATGAATGAATTGCAAGAACAATGAATTCAAACTCTGAAAATGGTTGTAAAGATATGCCAACACGTATCAGATAACACAATTTCGGATAAGATACACAGACAGACAAATGAGCATACTACTAGAGAAGAAATCACAAGAAATACAAGAAATCATTACATTTTTTCGTGTTTTTCTTATCCACCTCCTTACAAGTTCATTTCAACTATTTCATTCCTAAAGCGCATTTCAGCACAGATGAATGTCTTCATCATCTAAGAATTTCAGGGACAGAAAGTAAGCTGGATGATCATGAAAGGTGTACATCTATGTTTTTCTGCTAGAGCGGTGGCCATGACGGTTTGGACACCGTATTGGATGAAGGAGGAAGGGATATAAAAGGAAATTCATGAACATATTTGTGCATATGCGCACGTATGAGTAATTTCAAAGCTGTGATATTAACACCCGCATTTTACACCCCAAAGCCTGCAAATGAGCCACAGTTCAGAGGGAAAGGCAGGGATCACAGGATGGGGGGGGATCACAGGGGGGGGGGGGGGGGGGGGGGGGGGCTGAGGGCATTTGGGTGAGGGAGGTGGTTGGTGACGGAGAGAACGGTCCTGAGAAGGCTGATGTAAAGCTATCGAAGTCGTGCGTGTCTTGGGCAACGAGGCGTGCGACCTTGTGGAAATCCCTTCTCCAACCAGTCCTCATCTCCCTCGCAACTTCCTCCGCTTTGAGCGCTTGTGTCGACCGTTGCAGCAAAAAGGGCTTATGCCCTGGTCCAGAAAAGAGGAGACGAGGGCGAGGACAGGAGGCAAATGAAAGCTATTCTTCTTGACGGAAGAAAATTGTTATGCTCTCTCTCTCTCTCTCTCTCTCTCTCTCTCTCTCTCTCTCTCTCTCTCTCTCTCTCTCTCTCTCTCTCTCTCTCATGCGCATGCACACACACACACACACACACACACACACACACACACACACACACACACACACACACACACACACACACGCACACACAACTGCACACATTGTTAGCCGAAGGTGGTGATACTCTGTGGAATAGTACACTCACTCATCCTGGCTCTGCAACTCAGCCATTACTGTGGTAAATGGAGCGACGTAATAGCTGGTGTCCTGTGCAATTTGGACAAGAACAAGGACCCACCTGACACCATCAACGTGACTCTGCAGTGGTGCAGTGTTGTCTCCGGCGGGTTGCCTCACAACGGTCTAACATTTACTGCACACTCTAAACTGCTAGAATTGAGGTTGCTATCCGACGATTCTGGGCGTGGATGTGTATTGAGGACCCATGATTAGCAAGCAGTATGGAAGTATGCCACCGCGGATGTCTGAAAGATGAAACAACACAAAAAAATGTATATATATATTGCCCATTAACCTCAACAAAACTTAGAATATCCAGCCACCCCAAGATGGAACAGACAAGATCTTGGTGGGTGACAAACAAATTTCTATATGACCACGTCGTATGACAGCACCGATTTCAATCAGCGAAACGGCCAGTCCAGGAAACATTCGTTTGCAGCCAGCCTGAAAGGATTTCGTCATTTTCCCTGAGCAAGGTCAAATGTCAAGTCCCTGACATCGTCCGCTCTGACGATCAAGATGACTTCACAGTGCTCCTCCTGCTTGAGTGTTTGGATAAGCTCACATGACTGAAATTCGGCCCGAGGACAATGGCGCATTCACCCAGGAAGGGAGAGAATCCCATGCTTGTGATTCGATTCTCACACAATACAGGTTAAATTATTTTCCCCCTTTCCACCAGGTCTTATGTTTTGGTCTAAACGCTAGTTCTGCGGATAACACGATAAACTGAAATTCTCTGCATGGCATGAAGTTACGGCACTTGTAAGAAGTTAAGGAAACGAGAGGGAAGTCCCTGGGCCAGATTCTATCGAAAAATCTCTGTGAAAAATCAGTAAAGACTGATGCAGAAGGGATAATAAACTGTGGGTGGTGCGACAGTATGGTGATGTACACTTCTCCTGGAGAACGACCTTAATTTCTCACAGAAAAATCCGTTGTAATGACGACCTCCTATGAAACAATACACTACAATACAACGACTCTGGATAGGAACAAGGAGAGGTGAAGGGAAAATAAAGCAGACACAGGCACGGAGTTGATGTTTTGACTTTATCATAGTGATAAAAGTCAGTGTGTGTATAAGGAAACTGAGGCAGATGTAAGAGTGGGGAGGGTGGGAGGTGGGGGGTCCTGGACGTAGACGAAAACAAAAACTTGATTTTGGTTATTATCAACAGGCACAGGGTGATCTGCATGGTCATGCACACAATTAAAGGTTGATACCTGTAGGTTCAAAACTGATCTAATCCCAGAGGAAAATCGTTCGCAAATGTGGGACGAAAACGTCTCCAAATGTAGACGCTTTTTTATATGTGGAGGGAATAGATTAAGCATGAAGGGCCCTTTCTGGTACACTGTTATGATCTATGTCCTTTACTAAATGAATTACTTTATCATCCAGCTAAGTACATGAGACATTCCAAATCTATATGGATGACTGAAAGAATGAAAAATGAACTGCAACAAATAAACGCAAACTCCAATAATTTTTCAAAAGAAACATTATGTGCCAGTATACATCAGATCAGACGCTATTGGACAAGAAAGACATCGAAACGGACAAAGAAAGACACATCCGAGCAGACCACTCCTGTACAAGAAAGAAATCATCACTTTTTCCGTTCTTTTATCAACCACTTTAACAAGTTTGTTTCCTTTTTTTTTTTACCCGAAATACAATTCTTCATAAAGAACATTTTGTATCATTTAAGAATAGTGAGGAAACAAAGTGAGCCTGACCCTCACGAAATATGTTTGTATCTCTCTCCTCTCTCTCTCTCTCTCTCTCTCTCTCTCTCTCTCTCTCTCTATATATATATATATATATATATATATATATATATATATATATATATATATATATATATATATATATATATATATATATATATATTTATTTATTTATTTATATATATGCAGGTATGAAAGTGAACAGCGGGAGTGTCGGGTCGCATATACGCACGTGTGTTAATAATTTGGATATTCAATTCATGCTCCAAACGCCTGCAATTGAGACATGAGCCCCTCCGACCTATCCTTTTATTTATCACTGGTTTCGACACACTTTGCAGGAGAGAAGGGGTTAGATGGTAGGAAGAAAGCGGTGGAGGGGAGGGGAGTGGTGAAGGAGAGATGGGTCTGGAGAATGATGATGTATAGCTATCATAGTCTTGGGTAACGAGGCGTTCGACTCAGTGGAAATCCCTCTCTCCACCCAGTCCTCATCACCCTTCCACCCATTTCGTCCTCCCTTCTGTCGTTCGTATCAGCCGTTGCGACTAATGGGTTGATACCCTGATCCGGAATGGAGGGGACTAGGGCGAGTATGGAAGCCAGATTAAAGCCATTCATCTTGTTGGAAGGATTATGTCGTGGCATGCGCTCCCCCTCGCCCTACCCCTCTCTCTCTCTCTCTTTACTTTTACCTCTTCCACTGTCTCTGTATCTCCCTCTCTTTGTCTCTCTGTCTCTGTCTCTATCTGTCTGTCTGTCTGTCTGTCTCTGTCTGTCTGTCTGTCTCTCTCTCTCTCTCTCTCTCTCTCTCTCTCTCTCTCTCTCTCTCTCTCTGTGTGTGTGTGTGTGTGTGTGTGTGTGTGTGTGTGTGTGTGTGTGTGTGTGTGCTATGACAATCTCTGGCCCCCTCCTGCCTCCCATTACTATAGCCTTCACACTCTCTCCTCAACCTCCTTCCCATCCCCACTTTGGTCCTCTCTCTCTCTCTCTCTCTCTCTCTCTCTCTCTCTCTCTCGTGTGTGTGTGTTTGTGCGGAGAAGGGGGGAGTGATGAGAGAGATTGAGCGTATCGAGGGGATGGGGAATAGGGGGAGCATACTGTGCTCTTGTGCACTGTCATTTTTTTCCAAACTTCATTTCCCTTCTCAAGAAAAAGGGAAAATGTCGAAATAAAGAAGATAAAAAAGAGTAACCTTTTAGTTAACCTCAGACAGAATCCATTACGGTCTTACGCATCATTCTGTAGTTGTCCTCTTCCTTCTATCCATGGGAAGCAGACGGCTTTTCTACTAAGCAGAACACTCGATGAACGGTGAGTCGCAGGTCGAATGATGAACATGTTTTGTTTTTGGTCGCCTCTTCAGGTAAAGGTCGACACACCTTCTGGCCATTGTCGATTTTAAGAAAATGCCCCCACCCCACCCCTCATCCCCTTTTAGATGAATAAATATCCCCTACGCTTTAACTCTAGATGTTTCACGTGAGGTGATAACACTATCCGACAAAGTGGACATATCTCTACTTCATCCCCAACCTGTCACTCAAAGATTTCTCTGGGAAGGCTGTGTAGAAGTAATCCCACTGAAGAGCAAAATGAAAAAAAAAAAGAACATTGATTTAGAACTCTCTCTCTCTCTCTCTCTCTCTCTCTCTCTCTCTCTCTCTCTCTCTCTCTCTCTCTCTCTCTCTCGGTTTTTTTTTTCTGTTTGGTTAGGCATGTGAGCTCTACAATGCTATGGTAATATTTTTGAAAGGCTAATTAAATATCGTCTCACCACAGCCTTGACTTAAAGGGAAAAAAACAAAAGTAGCAGGCGATGAAGTGCGGTATAGCAAGAACAGCACAAGATCCTGGGCCTTCATTTCTTTCATACCACAAACGTTTATTTCAGCATCACAATCTTGGTTTGTTTGCAGGTGGTGTGTGTGTGTGTGTGTGTGTGTGTGTGTGTGTGTGTGTGTGTGCGTGTGTTTGCGTAAGTGTGTGTGTGTGTGTGTGTGTGTGTGTGTGTGTGTGTGTGTTTGCGTAAGTGTGTGTGTGTGTGTGTGTGTGTGTGTGTGTGTGTGTGTGTGTGTGTGTGTGTGTGTGTGTGTGTGTTTGCGTAAGTGTGTGTGTGTGTGTGTGTGTGTGTGTGTGTGGACAGGCATATGGGTTCTCCTTTTGTTTGCTTTCTATGGTTTTGGTTATAGTTTTTTTGTTTGTTGTTTTGTTTTTGCTTTTTTTTTTTCTTTAATTTTTTTTTCTTTCCCCCTTTTTCTGTTACGCATAAGATGACAGGTTATAAGGGCATTCAAATGGGATGGGAGAGTGAGTTTGTAGAAGAGGGGTGGTCTGCAAAGTTGGAGTTGAAGGAGACGCAAGTGTATAGAAACATCAGTATGCCTATAATTAGAATACGCTGCCCTTACGCAGCGTCTTTAAAGGGAGGGGAAGGGAAGGCTGGGGAAGGATAAGGAAAGACGGGAGGAGGGAGGAGGAGGCGGGATGATGAGAATAGAACTATTTCCCTGGCTTCAACAGCTCAATCAAGGTGAACCAAAAATTGTTAAGAGCCGTAAGCTACACACAAAATATTCAACTTTCCACAATGATATAACTGGTTCAATAAACTGCATGTTCTGTGTGTTCTGCCCATGGAAAAGCTGAGACGTCCAGAGGAGTGGAGAGGGACTGGGTTTCAGCCAGTAAGAGCACCAAGTCTGTTTCCACACGACATCAAACATTTCACACAGGATGACTATAGCATAATGCGGCTTGTCACGTGGCGAACTGCTTTAGCTATACCTAACACAAATTCCTTCAATGCTAACACTCTGTTAAACCACATTGATACCCCAGTTCAGAATAAGCATTCAAACATCGACTTTACACTCGGGTCTGACATGTACACCCAGTTACGGTGATGTGACACACAGGGATAAATTATCCCCAGAAAGAGGGGGCAGGGCTTTACCACCAGAACGGCAACACGCTAAGATGGGCGCTACAAATGACAATTATTATATCTGGCGTCAAAATGATTCGAACTCGCAATAATTTACACACTAACTTTGGTGTTCTAATCGCCAAAGCCAGGTAGACACCTAATGGAAGTAAGGAAGGGGTAAATCTTTCTGTAAATGTGTACGTCACGTGATCTGTCACGCGGGTTTTGATCTGGCTCTGAAAATAGCCATGCGTGCCTTAAGAAACGGACAGCTTGCATTTCGCGTTCAGCTCCCCGTGATCAAACTGAATTGGTGGCTATTTTGGGAAGGCGATGTATCCATCATGGCCGTCTTTCTTGCGTGTTCTATCCGGTTTAGCGAGGATGGGGGGAAAGATAGAGACTTGATGGAGGGGTGGGAGGGATGGAGGAGGTGGAGTGAGACACAAGGAAGAGGCTATGTGGTTCAGGATGGGTGGGTGGAAGGGGGGAATGACTGCGGGGGGGGGGGGGGGGGGGGGGGGGGGGGGGGGGGGGGGGGGGGGGGGGGTCTTGTTGACCTGCCGGTTTCCCTGTCAATGGACAGGTTTATGGGCAGCAGGCAGGAAGAGATGGCACCCAATGTCCGCTCCTTGGGGGCTCCCCCGCAGCATTACCGCCCCTTTTTCCCTTCAGGTCAGACTGTGGGATCCTGCTGGTCCAAGACATCCCCGCCGTTCAACCTTGAGGTGGTGGGAGAGACGTGACTGGGTAGCAGAGGAGGATGGTGGGGGCAGGAGAGGTCGGAAGGTGTGAAAGCAAAGTCGGATCAGTTTTAGAACATGACGAACAGATGAGGCTGAAAATGTGTCTGTGAGCGACAATGTATGATATGGGGGAGAGAGAGGGGTGGGGGGAGTGGGAATGGGGGAGCACATACTTACGATAAAGCTTGTGGAAGGTGGAGGTGGGTGGGGGAGGTACTCATACAGATTATGTGCGTGTATTTAGTTATG
>JADBJO010013245.1:17500-35000 GCA_016801955.1 Conus betulinus
CATTGTCACACAAAAACAATTGGTGAAGCACTGCAGAATAACTGTGTTAAAAGTTGTTGAAACACAATACAATGCATGTGTTACAAAAAAAATGGTTGTTAAAGTATGTACAGAAAACATTTTTTCTCAAAAACGGTTACTGAAGAATATGTAAATATATGATGTCACACCAACTGTTACTGGAGTACGTACAGAACACATATGTCGCAAAATCTGTTGTTGAAGCATGTACAGAATGCACGTGTTACAAAAACTGTTATTGAGGTGACCACAAAATAATGGCACAAGAAGCCGAAATATATGTAGAATGCATGCTGCAACAAAAACCATTTTTGAAGCATATACAGAACAGGTGTTACAGATAGTGTTATTAAAGCGTGTGCAGAATACAAAATGTCACAAAAATATTGTTTAAGCACACATACAATACATGGTGTCATCAAAACTCTCATTGAAGCATCTCCAGAATATACATGTTGTGACAGAAAGTGATGAGTTGAGAAAGGGAAGTTGAAGCATGCATAGACTTTTATGGGATCACAGGAACTTTTCTTGGACGGTTTCAGAACACATGGTACGATAAATGTTTTTTTCATAAAGCGCTAACACAGTAAACTGTCACATGAACTTTTATTGAACGATGAGCAGAGTATGTTTTCCTGTGTGTCTTTGGTCAAGAATCAGGAGTGATCCACGTCTTTGACACATGGCTGGACTTAAGACTCCTTTCTCCCCTGTGAGAGGGAATCCCAACTATACTGGCCAGTGCCTGGAAGATCAAGTCGCTGAGTGCTACAACGTCACTAATAGGGGCGGGCAGGGGTGGGGGGAAATTGAAATATATAATTGGACCACTGCGTTGTTGGCGTAAAACTTACTGCTGATAAACTCTGTGAAGGAACGTTGGAGGTCCAGGACTCCCATGTGTGGACAGTGAACCCCTTAACATGGTGAAGGAGAGTGTGAACTCCCGACTCCTGTGTGTGGACAGTGAACCCTTAACATGGTGAAGGAGAGTGTGAACTCCCGACTCCTGTGTGTGGACACTGAAATTTCAATACTATGTGGGAGCGTGGGAGCTCAGATTCAGACATCTGTAACCAGAACGTTTTGTTCAGGTTCCTTCTTTGCCTGTAAGGGCCACTACCTCTGTAAATAGGCTGTAACATAACCCTTTTCCTTAGTATTTTTAGGTATGACGAATCAGGTTTTACTCTAAGATGCTGACAGTCCGTGTATAAAAGCTCAGTAAAGTGATTTTTGTGTGCGGTCTCGGGGCAGAGTATTTGTTGGTTGTTGGCCAGACGGAAAGATTCCCGTTTGACACAGTCTCTGTATGGCTGGGGAAAAATTGAGTGGAATTAATACACACGACCCCCTCCACCCACCCCGAGCTTTTTTACTCCGACTTTACAAACTTTATAAACAATACATTTACTGGCAGCAAAAATCGAACTGTGGCAACAATAAAGCAACTTGTCGTAAACACCGCAGCAAAATGAACAAGGAGATGACAACAGTAGAGAAACAGATCATTAACGACTAATATAAAACGAACAAGAAAGTAAAAACAATACATCCACTACTTATACACAGTTGTAAGAAGACGAATAGGAGGTGGCAACTACTCCGTAACTAGCAAAAGCCATAATAGTAAAGATAAAACATAAAGTTAAAAAAACTGACAACGGCAGATTAATTAGCTATAACAATAAACAGTACGTTACTTAGCAGAAACAGATCCATTAAGATTAAAAAGAAAAAGCCGATAAGACAATAATCAGGTGGGGGGGGGGGGGGGGGTGTTCAAAACAAAAACGTGGTTTCTGTATAGAATGTGATGTTTAAAAAGCGGTCATTATAGGACTGGCTTTCTATCTAGAACAACTATTACTGTCAATCTCTGTGCTGAGTATGATGTCTGCAAAGCAATGATTATTCGACCAGATCGCTGTATGAAAAGTGTTCCAGCAAATCAGTCATTATTACTGAAGATCACTGTCTTTATCAGTGTGTATCTTGTCATCGTTAGTGCTGATCTCTATGTAGAACATATTGCCAACAAGACCGTCATTAATGGAGATCACTGTTTAGAATGTGATGTCAACAAAACGGTCATTAATGGACCAGATTTCTACATGGATGTCAAAAGAAGAGTCATTGTGATTGCTAATCTACAGTCGGGATGTAATGTCTACAAAACAGTCATTAATGCGGATCTCTTTGTATAGTATGATATCAACAAAACAGCTATCATTGGAGTAGATTTCTGCTTAGATTGTGTGCCATCAACACAGTAACCGAATCTCTGTGTAAAATAAGTACTGTCAACAAGATGGTCATTAATGGAGTAGGTCTTGTGTTTTGTGTGTGTGTTTTGTGTTTTGTGTGTGTGCGAGTGTGTGTGTGTGCGCGCGTGCGCATGCGCGTGTGTGTGATGTGTGTGTGTGTGTGTGTGTGTGTGTGTGTGTGTGTGTGTGTGTGTGTGTGTGTGCGTGTGTGGTGTGTGTGTGCGTGCGCGCTCGCGCACGTGTCTGGTGTGTGTGTGTGTGCATGTGTGTGTGCGTGCGTGTGTGTGTGTGTGTGTGTGTGTGTGTGTGTGTGTGTGTGTGTGTGTGTGTGTGTGTTTTATGTCTTTAACTTAGAATCATTACTTGTGCAGATCTCTATACAGAAAATCAGGATTATTACCACTGTGGGTCTATTAACGAAAATTGTTACACCTTCAATTCTAATATTCATTCATGCAGATTTCTGTGAAGAATGTGTTGTTCTGGGATCAGAATTATCAGAGGTACAGATCATTCTGTAGAACATTGCCTCTTTACATCAGGATCTTCCACAGGATGAAACTCACAGCCATCACACAGTCATGGCAGGGAGATGGACATCAGCTGCTGAACGTGAACCTGAACACACACACACACACACACACACACACACACACACACACACACACACACACACAGCCACGTTACGCACACACACACGCACACACATACACACGCACGCACGCGAGCACACACACAGACATACAGACACACGGACACACACACACACACACACACACACACACACACACACACACACACACATACACGCACGCACACACGCACACACACACATACACGCAACCACGTTACGCACACACGCACACACATACACACGCACGCACGCAAGCACACATACAGACACACGGACACACTCGTAAACACACACACACACACACACACACACACACACGCACGCACGCGCACACACACACACACACACACACACACACACACACACACACACACACACACACACACACACACCTGTAGGCATCAGGAGGAAGTGAAATGCGAGCGAAGGTTGGGTGCAACAGGGGTAGGGAGGGTGAAGACGAACAGAGGTGATGGGGCCCCAAGAGGATAAAGGAATGAAGAAGGCGGTGGAGGATGGTGGTGATGTATGGAGTCATGTTGATGAGGGTGGAGCGCATATGTTATCAACAAAATGTTCACAACATTTACGCATGGCGTGTTTCTATGAAGAGTTGTTGAAGCGGACATTTTTCTGGTGCACTTTGCCTTTAAAAAAAAAAAAAGAAGAAGAAAAAACTCGTTCTTTTTGGGGATTCCGTTCTTTTTTCAGGGCTGGGAAGGGAAGACGAGAGACTCTACCTTCCCCTCATTTCTTCTGCTAAGTTATAACACATTATGAACTTTAATAGAATGAACTGTTTGACAAAATGAACGAAACAAAGTGCTTTACCACAATACCAGTCACTACCGTTCTTTTGAATGAGATATCTACTTTCGTCAGGTCATGAATTTTAACCCTTGATTTAAAAAAAATATGTTTTTATTACCACGTTTCTTTGAATAGTATCTTGTCTCGTACACGGTAAGAATGTTAGCCATCATATATAAGCTCAATTAATTGAAAGCTAAGTATACACAGAATATGTGCATTTGTTTACGTGTAACACCTAGTCAGCATTTAAGTTTTGACTGTCAAACATTACTTCCCCATGTACAACGTGGTCTTTCTTTTCAACAGCTACAACGTTAAATACAGCTTCCACAGCCCGAACATAACATTGTTTAATTTGTTTTTGGCAAGCTATAGCGCAACAGTGCCAATCACTATGAACACAGTAATTATCATTATGGAAACATTGAAACAATAAACAAAGAAACATGCAAAGGGAGACAATATCTCAATATGTGCTGTCAAAATCTGTGTCCCCCCACCATCTGAACAGGACATGCCTCATTAACAGGTGTGCACTTCAGTCGTTGTGATTCAATAGCTAAGAAGTTTATAAAATCAGAAAGATGAAAGTTTGGTGGCATTATTCCAATATTCATGAAGAATAGAAATTAAAACTAAAAAGACCAGCCTTAAACAATCTAGTTTCTGATTTAGTTGCGTTAAATAAAACTTTATTCACAGAACATTGATTTTGAGCACAGTAAGACAAAGCTTAAATAAAGTATTCAGAACGCGTCGTAAATTACGACTATAAGAGTCATATGCCCCATTTTTGGTCATTTGGTCATACTTGGTTCAAAACTGACATTACTTTTTCACTATATGCCAAAACAGGGGTAATGATGATAAACAAGAAGATAAAAAAACACGCTCTAATATGCGGGTGGGACCAGCTACCGAACAATACAGCTGGGAACAATCATGCACCACCCTTGAAAGCCCATGTTGTGTTCACATAGGGTGCACGCACACATAAGGTATTCCATTAAAACATCAAGGGACGTAATTGCTCCCTGGCAATGTTATTGTTTGATTTTTTTTCCCTCTACATTGCCAAAACAGAAGCAATGATAATAAACAACCACAATGCCTGATGAGCATGACGAAACATCGCATACACAGTCTTACATTATTCTAATGACAGGCCAGGGTCAAGAAAAGGGGTAGGGAGGACAGACAGACAGACAGAGAGAGAAACAGGCAGACAGACAGACAGACAGACAGACAGAGAGGGAGAGCGAGACTGAGGCAGAGATGAGGCAGGGAGGTGCTAATTAAACCCAGAAAATATGGAACATCGATACACGAATGTACAGATCATTTTGTAAATCAATGTAAAGATGGCAGTTTAAGCTTCCATGACAGTTATTGTTCTCAGTCGGACCAGACGTTGACTCGTTTGTGTGCGCAAAATCAAACTGAATAACATAACAATTGCTGTTATACTAGCTGGAGATCAAGAAATATAGCATTCAATGAAAAAAAAACAAGAAAGGCCGCCCCATGCCTCATAAGACTAAGCAATGTAATGTTCATGTCAGCCAAATGCTTGTCAGATCGTCATAGTCATCATCGCAATTACCATCGCGCGCACACACACACACACACACACACACACACACACACACACACACACACACACACACACACACACACACACAACACACACACGCGCGCGCGCGCGCACGCACGCACGCACGCACACCCACACACGCACGCACGCACGCACGCACGCATGCACGCGCGCGCGCACGCACGCACGCACGCACGCACGCATACACACACACACACACACACACACACACACACACACACACACACACACACGGTGTAGACATACACAGAATAGATATAGACCCGTCCTGTAGGAGTGGGGGTGTCGGGGATGGGGAAACAACGTGGGATGAAGGGAGGGGCGGTGTGTGGGGGGAGGCGTGACCGGTTGCTGAGTGAAAAAAGGGGGTAAAAACTGAAATTACTGCGCCGTCAAACAAAAGAAGACACACACTGGAAAACAAACACAACGCTGTTCGATCTCTTTGGTCTTCTTCAGGCAAGATGAATGTCACTAAAGACAAAGGAAACGAAGGAAGAACCGACAGTCATTTATTTCTGCGAACTGGATGCAAATTTTGGTCTCCGGTGAACAACCAAACCACAGACTGATTCCAGAGAGAGACTGCTGTTCGAAAGATTTTGTTCCGGCAGAAGAAATCCGGAGGATACACTCATCTGATTAAGAACGGAGATTTGAAGATGGGAATGTAAAGAGTGAAAAGGTCAGATGGTCAGGGCCAGTGCCAGCAAGAGATGAGAAACGGACTCAAAAAAGACTTTGTGACATTCTCAACTTAAGAAGCAGTAAGTGCAAGTATTTCAGGAAAGGTGTGTGCTATGTTCATGCATGGATCATTTTTCAGTCAGCCTCGCAGCACTCTTTTGAACCTATGGAGCTTTGGAAGCAGATATTTGGGAACATCAGTGAGAAAAGAATTACCGTAATAAAGATTAAACACAACCAGAATTGTTGATGGAAGTTCAGGTGGCATCCACAGACAGAGAGTGGCGGATGCTGCTTATTCTCGTAAGTTCTCGACATGTTTATCCTGCAGACAATTGATGCATAAGATTGGGAAAAAAAAACATTGATAAAAGATGACACCAGGCTTGCTCCAACTGAGAGAGAGAACCAAAGGTCAGTATTATCAATACAGATTGTGTTTGAAGTGAAGGATTTTCTTCAAACGTAGGACTGACATTTACTGAAATTTTGTTGTTGTTGTTTTTAATTTTCCATCACTAACTGCAATGTGTTGAGTGTCATCCAAGACCTTATGTTACTGATGCGGTTTGAACAGTTTCCAATACTTGATGGAGGTCAGTACCAAGATGGACTGAGAGAGCTGTGTGTTATTGACAAAACTTTCTTGAGACAGAATGCGACGGTTTGCAAGTTCAGAAACAGCGTTCATGTAAATGATAAACAAAACAGGTCCCAGAACATAACCTTAAGAAACTCAGTATTCCAAGAGTGTAGTTGGAAGGCCGAGGCATTTACTGTGACTTTCTGCATGAGCTCACTGTGATGAGACTGTATCTACGCAAGGGCAGTGCCCAGAATGCCAAAAGAATATTGAGGTCTGAAACGAAGAATTTTGCAGACAATAGCATCAAATGCCTCTGACAGATCAAAGAGAGAACGAACAGATATCTTATCATCATCAAGTGATGCGAGAAGATCATTATAACTTTTAAAATGTCGGTTTCTATGCTATGACCTGATCGATAGGCTCACGGATGTGAGAAGTGCCAAGGACAACGTAAACTTACAGTCAGCTTTGGTCTCTTGTACGACGTCATAATCTTTCATTCTGGATGCATATCTCCAATTTTCGTCACAGATCCACTTCTTTTTTCTGTAGGTCACAACAATTTGAAGCACATTCAACCGGATGTCCCCATAGTTGGCAAAGTAAACCTTCCGGATCTGAAATGGACATTGTAGTGCACTGGTCATAAATCACCAACAACAATCATGACAAGATTTCTGCTTAAACAATATCTTCATTATGAAAATAATTACTTAAACATTCACCTTCACTACCACCATATTTTTCACAATCATGTGTATTCCTGTCTGGCAAAAAAAATGGCTGACAGCAACTTTTCAGTCGTAGAAATGCTTTGTTGGAAAACAAAAGTTACTATGTTTTGTTTTTTTCTTTTCAGTTTATTGCCTCCGTCTTGACCGTGGCTGCCAGACGTATGCAAACTATGGCTGCACCTTTTATGAGAGTTAAGTCTCCGGGATCTTCAGTTAGTTTTCTGATTATTCTGTTAACGGTACATACCACGGTGATTTCGAAATACATTGACCTCTCACCACCAACTCTAGCTCATCTTCTCCCCCTCCCGCTCTACCTCTATAAGGAGCTAATCAGAGTTTAAACATTTTGTCAGCATGTCCTCATAACGTTATAATTCAAAACAGAACAACACACACACACACACACACACACACACACACACACACACACACACACACACACACACACACACACACACACACACACAGCGCGCGCAGGAGTGAACAATGACCTAGGAGTATTTTCGTATTTTTCCATGCAACAACTCCAGATGAGGGAAATACAGTTGTGGCTTTTTCAGTTTCAGGTATTCTTTAATCAGTCATAAGAAATTTTAATTAGCATTCTATAGCCTCTCTGTCAGCCATCCCAGATTTCTTCAATATATGCTGGCATGTCCATCCTGTATGGTCTTGGGTGGGCAGTCATAGTGAGACTAATGTCATCCTCCATTGTATTCCATTTAATGGTCTTGAACAGTCAGCCATAGCGAGATACAGTTCTAACCTCCACTGTACCCTATCAAATGATCTTCATCAGGTTGTCATCGTGAGACATATGTCCAGCATCCACTGTATCCCATAGAATATTCTTGAACTGGCAGTGACAGTGAGATACACAGCTGCCTTCCAATGCAGTCAAGAGTATGGTCGTAAGCACGGACTATACCTTCACCATCCACTGCCCCTATTGACAGGTAGTCAGGGCGAGGCACATGTCAATCCTCTACCTCACCCTGCATATGGTCTTGAACAGGAGTGAGAGTTAGATACATATCCACCCATAGACTGTTCCCTGTAGAATGGTGTTGGATAGGAACTCTTGATGAGACACATGTCCACCCTCAACGTTTTCCCATAGGATTGTATTGGACATTAAGTCATGGTGACACATGTAACCACCACCCCGACTGAATTCAAGAGGACGGTTTTCATGAGGCATGCCCACCCTCCACTTTACCCTGTTTTGGACACAGAGGTATGGTGTGAGACAGGTCCACTCTCCACTGAATCTGTAGAGAGATTCTGGACATGGAGGTAGAGTGAGAAAAATGCCTATCTTACACTGCAGCCTGTAGAATGATCCTGGATGTAGAGGCATGCTGAGAGACAGTTCATAAGACATTGGCCACTACCGTGATCCAAAGACCCGCTGTAAGCCTGTTACAGAAATTAAGTACGTGACACATCTCCTATCGATGAAAAGAATGAATGTGACTTTCTGTTGGGTGCCCTCACACTGTGGAATTTCAGGAAATGAAAAAGTTGATCAAGCTGCTCTGAGAGCAGCTCGCTATATTGAAGGAACGACTGCACTGAACATTCCGCTAGCCTATCAGAATGTTATACTTTAATTAATAGAGCATCCTTTAACAGTTTCGAGAGGTTATTGGAAGACACAGACAGCCAATACTATCACAACTGTATACAACCAAATCCCGACATCGACCCCAAGACTCAATTAGACAAATTTGAAAATATGACATCTGGAGAGGTGGTAACTTTAAATTCATAGGATGCGTTTAAATTCACTTCGAACCAAATACAGTGAAAATGTTACATGTGTGTGGGGGGAAACTCTTAGTGTACGTCACCTATTACTAGACTGTCCAAGAGTAAAGAATACAGTGCACAAGACTGGTACTAATATTTCATATAATAGATCGACTCCACTGACATTAACAGAAATGTTAGATAATTATGTTTTTCTTTGTTCGTTATGCCCACATCTAGTACGCTGTCCAGTAGGAATTTATCTTTAACTTCCAACGACCCATCATATACAAAAACGAAATTACACACGCATACACACACACACGCGCCCGTGCGCGCGCGCACTCACACACATACACGTGCGTGCACGCACACTCACGCATGCAAATACACAGGTGCACGCACACACACACATGCGCGCGCGCGCGCGCGCGCGCGCGCGCGCACGCACGCACGCACGCACGCACGCACGCACGCACGCACGCACGCACGCACGCACGCACGCACGCACGCACGCACGCACGCACGCACGCACGCACACACATACACACACACACACACACACACACACACACACACACACACACACACACACACACACACACACACACTGTAACGTTGTACATCTGGATGATTCGACAGTTGTGTTGTAGTGCGCAAATTTCTCTATTAGGCCCGCTGTTTTATAGCAAAGTTTTCTTTTTGTCTTGATCGCCTGGCATCGGAAATGTTCGTGTAGTAATTTTTCTGGGAGAATCGACTTCCAGCGTGTTGACGTGTTCACTAGGCAACCGTCTTACTAATATCACAGAATCGATAGAAATAGTTTTCAGCACGCGTCTATATTCCGATAAGTTAGAGATCGACTACGATAATCGATCTTCGGAAACCTTGGATATTCTTTAAAATATCTAGTTTAACACGCTCATTGTGCTGGATACCGATATAAAAAGTATGAGCAATCATTTGCAAAAAGAATTGGATGTTGACTGCAGCATGTTGACACAACAGGTGAATCAGCAAAAAAGGTCCAATGTCAACTTACAGGTGGAAAAGAAGTTAGGACGTTTCGACACTTAGAGTCTTCATCATCTGAATGAGTTGGTGACAGACAGAAACAAGAAGAAGAAGAAGAAGAAGAAGAAGAAGAAGAAGAAGAAGAAGAAGAAGAAGAAAGCAACAACAACAAGGAAAAAAAAAAAAAAAAAAATGTTCACACACACACACACACACACACACACACACACACATACAGGTGAGCACAATTAGCAAGGATATGGTAAGAGAGAGACAGGGGGGGGGGAAGACAAGGGGGGGGGAGGAGGGGGGCGGAAAGAGGCCTGCTGTAAACACACATCCTAGTGTACACATGCACCCTTCACACATACTGACAAGGGTGACACACATACTGACAAACAAGCAAACAAAAATTGTTAGGATAAGCCTGGAAGGCACTGCAGTCACTCCTTGGTATTCAGTCCATTTGGGACGCGGGTGCCAAGGCGGGCGATGGACTGAACACCAAGGAGTGACTGTAGTGTCTTCCAGGCTTATCCTAACAGTTTTTGTTTGCTTGTTTGTCAGTATGTGTGTCACCCTTGTCAGTGTGTGTGAAGGGTGCATGTGTACACTAGAATTTCCATGGAGTGAATGTGCTATTCTTGGACTCACAAGAGCTTAAACGGATTACAATTCAGGCTTGATTTTTTGTTTGGTCCAAAGGAAATCTTAAGTATATCAGGGAAAATCAAACGTCATGGCAAAGGCAGAAACATTTGTTCCCACGACAAACAAGCTACAGATCCATAACTCTGAACTATCGCTGCTGAGGGCACTGGTTCACCTAGTACAGACACAGCCACATGACACATGGACTAATCCAACAAACATCCTCAAAAACGTTTGCCCAGGCTTGCCCCCTTTTTCTTCGAGCTATAGCATGCACACAGCAGTAACATGAGAAAAAACAAAGTAACTTTCACTCAGAAATGACCTATTCGTTTTGATCTTAAAGATTTTCAAACAATACACCCAGAAAGAAAAAAAACAGAAACATACATGTAAGGATTATACGATTAATCTGAAGGAAAACTGAGGGGAGCTGTAGAAATGTCAATAGTAAATAATAAGTAAGAAGGCAGCGTTTCGTTCCATAAAGAAATAAAGATTGCTCTGTTCACCAAACTAAAGCTGCTGACAGCACCCGTTTGCCGAGCACAAGTGTAGATTTCGAGAGAGAGAGAGAGAGAGAGAGAGAGAGAGAGAGAGAGAGAGAGAGAGAGAGAGCTCTTGAAGTTGGGCAAACCTGAACCAGTGCTGCTTACCTGATTCCCCACGGATCGAAGCATTGCGTCATAACAGTAGGTTTGCCCTGGTTTATAGAGTCTGCGTTTGAACGTCATCTCCCCAGAACTTGCCTTTCCATTATGAAAGCTGATAGCCGTTGTTGTAGACACATTCAAGCTGAACTCGGAGATGGAGATACACGCCTGGTATTCTGCAAGGTCACAAAGTGATATGAAAGCAATAGTGCTTACTATGGCAACAGGCAGGACGCACTGGCCAGGACAGGGTGTGCTAAAGGTAAGAAGAAAAAGAAGAACTGGAGAGAACACGATAGGATAGGAGGGAATGCAAAAGGATACGAAAGAGATGAGAAGGACAAGTTCGGAAAGGAGAGCTGGGCAAGTAAGAACAGGGTGAGATAGGACAGGACGGACCAGGAATGACAGGAAAGGATTAAACGATGTAGGATAGGACAAGAACGTTACACAAAGGAAAGGCAAGGACTGGGCAAGGGAGGTAAATGGAGGATAAGGTGAAGCATGACAGGGCAGAATGGGAATGGTATTGCAAAGAATAGAAGGGTTAGTAAAGGTAAGGTTAAGATCATGCTTTTAAGAGTTATAAACTGGCCCGGCTCCCTAGAAATATAAGGAGTTCAGGGCCATAATACATGCTTGTGGGGCGTTTCCCATCTCAAGATTTCTGCTTTCAAGCTCTTGTTGGAAATGATAAGTATCAGATAGAATAGGATAGCATACGATAGGTTCGTACAATACGATAGTATAGGATAGGTTAGAATCTGATAATATTGGATAGTGTATGATAAGACAGAATCTGGCAGGATAGGGTATTGTCTGGTAGATAGGATTGTACTGGAAAGGGTAGCATCTGATAGGATAGTACAAGTTAAGGTAGCATGGAGCAGTATAGAATACCAAACAATGTGACAGATCAGGATAGGATTTGGTAGGATAACAGAGAGTTAGCTCTGAAATTTCTGCCACAAGTCTGACATAGTTGGTCTGCAGCACTGAAGCCTGGACCTTCTTCAGGTCGCCTGGACCTTCGTAACTCATGTTTTATCTGAGCCTCTGCTATACTGGAAGGAAACAGCACCTCTATTGCTGCAAACTCGTCATGGGTGGCGGTATAGTGACACTGGTTTTCATGTGTCTGGGCCAACGTCCAAACTCTCCAGTGCGATCATGAAGCGCTTTTTTCTGACCACCCAGTGAATGCTTGCCTTTTCGCCAGTGAGCCATAGTGCAGTCTCCCAGAAAAATGCCCATCAGGCACTCGAACACGTTTGCCAGTTTATCTGCCTTGTAGTCTTCTCTGCAAGGTAGCTTCTTGGCAGGTCAAGTCAAGAGAGAACCTCTCTGAAAATGTGTTGTCGTCAATCTTATCAAATCTGGAAAGTGTGCTGCCAAGAACTGTGAAACATTCAACAGCTTTCAGCGTTCGACAGCGATTTCTGGTTGAACCGAAAGTTTTTGTGGCACAGGACTCCTGTCTTCCTGCTACTAATCGTGAGCCCGAAGCCGTCACAAGCCGCTCAGAGTCCTTCTATGTTTTGCTACCTCAGTGGCAACACTGAATGTACAGTCATCCGCAAACAAACAGTCACACAGTGACTGCTACTCTTCCACCTGGTCTTGGCCTGGAGCTTTGCATGTGGAGCCTGCCTTCAATCTCGAACCTGATCTTGATACCATTTTCATTGTCATGAACTGCGTCTGACAGTATGGCTAAAATAATATCAAGCCGAACAGCTTGGATCCCAAGACACGGCCATGTCTGGTAATCTGCGGCTGTTCCAGCATCGAAATCGTCAAGAAACACGATTTCATTGTCATGATGCATTGCTGCTGTAATGCTCCCAGGTCTCTACGGAGCTTGTCTGTGACATCCTTTGAATTTGTCATGCTGGGAGCATCTGTGCAGAAGGCTGGTTGTATGGTGCCATCCTCTAAGGGGAACGGCAGTATCAGAAAGGCTTTGACTGGCCAGCTGAACCCGGTGAGGGTAGCTGACAGGTCTGATCCACTCGGTGAACTAGCGTCTGTCTATGTATGTAAAGTCAGGACAGCATAAAAAATCAGCTGGCTCAGTAGAGCTGACAGGCGACGCCTGGGAAAGCTAACAGGGCATAGTGAGACACAGGTGACACTGTTGACCTTCCACTGCATCCTGACCTACCTCCAGTCATCTTGACCATGTCTTGCCACTGGTAGACATAGGTAGGCTAGAGCGACTGAGTGACGTGACAACATGTGCAGCTCTCCTTCACTTAAAGTCAAGATATCACCCGACCCCAATCCTATGGCGATGGGCAGTGGGAAACATGCAGATACAGGTACACTTGAGGTGTAGCCACAAATCCATTCACACAGTCAGCCCAGAGCAAAGGATTGCTCACAGCTGGACCAAAGCAGCTTTGGAGTTTAACAGCCCTGACGTATCAAATCGATCTACGTGTGGGATTGAGAAGCCTAGATAGTTTAGTGCCAGACAAATACAGTCACCGGCAACTTCTGATGACTCACTTTTATTTGAGGAAGCGAGGGCCATGGGCATGGCTTTGGATCTGCAAAAGAGCACAGGACTGGCACTCGTACAGCAAACGTTGGCACAGATTCTTTCTAAGCCACTAAGATGAGGATAACGATAATGACGATGATGGTGAAGAAAAGGTATAAACGACAAAGACGAAGATAATGGTAACGATGCTGGTACCAGTGATGACGACGAACAAGATGTTGATAATGATGATGATGAAGATGATGATGATGATATGGACGAATGTGATGACAATGCTGATGATGATAATGATGAAGACAATAACGACGATGTTGATTGTAATGATGACAACAGTTGATAACGACGACGGTGACATCGTCGACGGGATGCCGATGGTGATGATAATGCTGCTGCCGCTGCTGCAGATGATGATGATGAAGATGATGATGATGTCGATGACATGTAGCCTGTCATCGATTTTTTTGTGTTTTACTGGAATACGTTTCGTTTCTATTTGTCATTTGGTCGATCTGGGATGCGATTAATTAAGTGTGCATGCTGGCGCTTTTTAGGAGGCTCTATACTTACACGTTGCAGTCTTTGCCTTTTGTCGTGGATATTAAACTTTACTTTCACTTGATAAGTGGGACAGAGATTTAAAGCTCATTAAAAAAAATATGATTTTCGAATAAAGCATGGTCGCACATTTAGCATGGCTCCCACATCATACATGGTCCCCACATCAAGTATGGCCCCACATGGCCCCACATTTAGCATGGCTCCATGTTTAGCAGGGTCCCCACATGAAACATGGCCCCCACATTAAGCATGCCCCACATAGCCCCACATTAAGCATAGCCCCACATCAAACATGGCCCCACATTAAGCATAGCCCCACATTAAGCATGGGCCCCACATTAAGCATAGCCCCACATCAAGCATGGTCCCACATCAAGCATGGCCCGCCCCCACATCAAGCATGGCCCCACATCAAACATGGCCCCCACATCAAGCATGGCCCCACATCAAACATGGCCCCCACATCAAGCATGACCCCACATTAAGCATAGCCCCACATCAAGCATGGCCCCACATTAAGCATAGCCCCACATCAAGCATGGCCCCACATCAAGCATGGCCCCCACATCAAGCATGGCCCCCACATCAAGCATGGCCCCCCCCACATCATCAAGCAATGGTTCCGCATCAAGCATGGCCCCACATCAAGCAATGGTTCCACATCAAGCATGGCCCCACATCAAGCAATGGTTCCACATCAAGCAATGGTTCCACATCAAGCATGGCCCCACATCAAGCAATGGTTCCACATCAAGCAATGGTTCCACATCAAGCATGGCCCCACGTCAAGCATGGCCCCATATTAAGTATGGCCCCACATTAAATATGGCCCTACATCAAGCATGGCCCCACATTAAGTATGGCCCTACATCAAGCATGGCCCCACATAAGTATGGCCCTACATCAAGCAAGCATGGCCCCACACGGCCCCCCACATTAACATGGCCCTACATCAAGTATGGCCCCCACATGGCCCCACATTTAGTATGGCCCCACATGGTCCCACACTTAGTATGGCCAAACATCAAGCATGGCCCACATGGCCCCACATTTACCATGGCCGCACATCAATCATGGCTCCATATCAAACATTGCTCCACATGGCCCCACATCAAGCATAGCCCCACATGGCCCCTATTAGCATGCCCTTACATCAAGCATGGCCCCATATGGACCCATAATTAGCGTGGCCTCACATTAAGCATGCCCCTACATCAAGCATGGACCCACAATTATCATGGCCCCACATTAAGCATGGCCCCACACATTTAGCATGGCCACACATTAAGCTTGGCCCCACACATTTACCATGGCCCGCCATTAGCATGACCCAACACATTTAGCATGGCCCTACATCAAGCATGACCCAACACATTTAGCATGGGCCTACATATTTAGCATGGCCCGACATTTAGCATGATCCAACACATTTAGCACACCCAAACACATTTAGCATGACCCGACATAAAGCATGGCCCCCACACATTTAGCATGACCATACACATTTAGCATGGCCCAACATTAAGCATGGCCCCACATATTTAGCATGACCATACACATTTAGCATGGCCCGACATAAAGCATGGCCCCACACATTTAGCATGACCATACACATTTAGCATGGCCCGACATAAAGCATGGCCCCACACATTTAGCATGACTATACACATAAAGCATGGCCCGACATAAAGCATGGTCCCACACATTTAGCATGATCCCACATCATCAAGCATGGCCCCCACATCACGCATGGCCCCACATCAAACATGGCCCCACATCAAACATGGCCCCACATCAAGCATGGCCCCACATCAAGCATGGACCCCACATCACGCATGGCCCCACATCAAACATGGCCCCACATCACGCATGGACCCACAGCAAACATGGCCCCCACATAAAGCATGGCCCCCACATCAAGCAATGTTCACATTAAACAAGGGCCTCAGAACAGGGGTCTCAAATCAGGCATGGACCTTTGTTAAGCATGCCATTCCCCATATCAAGTATACTCTCTCTCTCTCTCTCTCTCTCTCTCTCTCTCACACACACACACACACACACACACACACACACACACACACACACACACACACACACACACACACACACACACACACACACACACACACACGCACGCACGCACACACACTCTACTTCCCACATTGAGCATGCCCCCCACCCACCCCCTTAAACATGGCACCATATTAAGCGTAGTCCAACATCAAGCAAGGCCCCCGAAGAGTATAGTTACAAAAAATGTCCCTCTCGACAAACAAAGCAATGACAAAAAAGACAAACAAACAAACAAAAGCAACAAACAAAACATACAAACACAGCAACACTAAGTATGTCAATAAAAGTGTAGGTCCCTGCAGACACACGATGTACAGCAGTGCTGTAGTCCTTCACAAAAGCATGGGTTCCCCGAGTCCCAGGACGTAAGGCAAGGACATATTTCTACACAAAAATCATGGACCCCTGAGATGCACGAGGTAACGCGCGCGAAGTTTCAGTTGACGCATGGCAATACTTAAGAATTTCCAAAGTTTGGCTTCCTTGTCATTAACTGTATTTTGTGTTCGTTGCGTGTTGCTTTTTCTGTCATGTATCCTTTTTTCCAGGCTATGACCTTTTTCCTTAAGAGTTTGAAGCCCTGAAAAAAGACCGTACTGGTCAGCTATCTCTGACAGATGCCAATGGAAAATTGAACGATGATACCGGATCCTGGGGTTTTTTAACAGGTATTTTTGTGATGTTAGCTCTGACAACTGGGAGTAGGGCCTCTCCTGGATATCTATGGCATGATATCTATTGCATGTCGTGTACAGCACTTCAGAGGTAAAGCAGCAGTCTGTCTTAAGTCAGAACAAGGGGCAGAGCTCCCACTTCTGTCACATGTCAGTCAGGAAAAGGGGCAGAACTCCCGCCCCTGTCATATGTCTGTCAGGATAAGGGACAGGACTCCCACCTCTGTCATATGTCAGTAAAGATAAG
>JADBJO010013245.1:47500-53472 GCA_016801955.1 Conus betulinus
TGAGAGAGTGGGGTGGAGAGAGAGGGGGAGAGAGAGAGAAAGAGAGAGAGAGAGAAGGAGAGAGCAAGAGGGGCGGAGAAGGGAGACAGGGAGAGGAGACAAAAACAAACAGAGAAAACTTTAGTAAGTAACTGGTTACTTATTTTGTGACGCGTGTGTGTGTGTGTGTGTGTGTGTGTGTGTGTGTGTGTGTGTGTGTGTGTGTGTGTGTGTGTGTGTGTGTCTTTCTGACAGATAATAACACAGAAAGGACAGAGATCAACCCATAGAGATAAACAGAGAGAAAACAGACAGACCCAGAGAGACCAATGGAGAGCTAGGGAAAGAGAAAACGGTGGGGATGGGGGTGGGGGAGGGAAGACACCTTCAGAGACAGAGAACCCAGACCACACCCTCGTTCCCACCATCACCCCCCAACCTCCCACCCCAACCACCTCCACTTTCCGTCACCGTTCCTTTTCCTTCTGAAACGATCCTTCAGCTGGGCCCTCAGATGGTGGCAAAGACAGTCAGAGCCGTTTCTAGACCCCGGGATTTCAGACGCCGTGCCTCCACGCCTCCCATCCCCCCACCCCCATTCTTCCTCCCCCTTTCCCTCCAACCCACCTCCTTCTCCTTCCTTCTCTTCCCATCCCATGATCGAAGTTCTGTCTAGTCCATCCAAACATATGTCTCTTCTCCAGTGAGCTTCGTTCTTTGCTTGGCTGGTTCCTGACTACGATTTTAAATGTTGTTGCCCCAAAAACATAATCTCCTTGTATTTTCTTCCATCCATGACTCCATTGGAATAATGATATGGATGAAGTACATGAAAGAAACAATCAGAAGAGCACTGGGGAGAAAGCAGATCTCAGCTAGGGTCAAACATATCCTAGATCACCCTCAGATAGATAGATAGACAGACGGACAGACGGACAGACAGACAGACAGACAGACAGACAGACAGATAGATAGATAGATAGATAGATAGATGAATGGATAGACAGATGTCCGTGTGCAGTTGCACACATGCACGGATGGTTTTAAAATTACATTGTTTAAAACCCGTTTTTTACACTCTTGACGCCTGCAAATGAGCAGGGATCCCACTTCGTCGTCCACTGTGTGATTTATCCCCAGTCGGGGCGCAGTTCGGTGAAAGGAGAAAGGGGTTAGTGGGCTGGAGGAGGGGAGACTGGGAGAAGGGGGGTGGGGGTGCATTAGGTAATGAGGAGAGGGGCCCTGAGGAGGAGGATGTATGGCTGTCATAGTCAGGCGTGTCATGGCCGACAAGGCGCGCGACCCAGCTGAAAATCCCTCCCCCACCTAGGTCCTCATCTCACCTCCCCCACTCCTTCCCTCTGTACCTCATCCGTTGCAGCAAAAGGGGCGGATACCCTGGTTCGGAATGGGGAGACGCGGGCGAGGTCACGAGTCAAATTGAAGCCATTCTTCTTGTCGGAAGAATTATGTATGTAACGGCCTGTGCCCCCCCCCCTCTCTCTCTCTCTCTCTCTCTCTCTCTCTCTCTGTCTCTCTCTCTCTCTCTCTCCTTCCGCGCGCGCACGTGCATGCAGGCGAAAGTGCGTACTAGAGAAACAAAGATAGATGGATCATATAGACAGACATGACTCTGAATTCAGACTTTAAAATAGTATTGCTCAGGTTGAAGTAATATTGTGGCGGTGTCCAGTCTTCCAGTCTGTTCTTGCTTATCACATAACAACGTAAACTACAAGTGACAGGTAGGGAAACAAACAACAATCAATCAGGCCATATAAAACATGTAGGAAAGTAAATACAAATGGCTTTCAACAAGTACTCCTACCAATGTTAATAACATCACCACCGCCAACTGGGATAATAACGATAATGATATTAATAACAATAATAGTGACAGTAATGACAGTAATGAAAATAATAACAATAATAGTAATGATAGTGTAACAACAACAACAATAATGATGATGATAATGATAATAATAATAACAACAACAACAACAATAATAATAATAATAATGCTGATAATTATCATAATCATATCATCATCATCATAATGACAGTTTCCTACAGCCTGTTAGCCACAGAGGCAGTGACCTGTCAGAGGTTTACCGTGTCTTGGGCACAGGCATGATGGAAAGCAAAGTTCATCCCTCTCCTTCCTCTGCCTGTAAACTTCCCTGAACTGAATCAGGTTCTTACTGCTGTGTGGACACAGAGGATTTTCACTACCCTGAGCTTCGCAGGCAGATGCTGTAACATTTGATTATGAGCTCCTCTGACGATGGTAACAATAATACTGAAAATGAAACCACTGTTACCGATATGATCAGAATATTAATGATAACATTAATACTACAACTACTAATTATGATAATCATTATGCTAATAATAATAATAATATAAGATAGAGAGACGGAGAGAGACACACACACACAGAGACGAAGGCTGAGAGAGAAACAAACAGACAGACAAATAGAAAGACAGACAGATAAAGACGTATTCAGGAATACAGTCACGAGCTGGTGATGGTTGATCTACAACTAGAACTTTCCGTTTATTTAAAAAGGAAGTACAGTTAATCTACAAGTAGTGCTTTCCGTTTGCTTAAAAAGGAAACTATAGTTAATCTACAAGTAGTATTTTCCGTTTGTTTAAAAGGAAACTATAGTTAATCTACAAGTAGTACTTTCCGTCTGTTTTGCAGGGAAACTATAGTTAATCTACAAGTAGTATTTTCCGTTTGTTTAAAAAGAACTTTAGTTAATCTACAAATAGTACTTTCTGTTTTGTTTAAAAAAAAAAAAAAAAAGGAACCGTAGTTAATCTATAAGCCGTACTTTCCGTTTGTTTAAAAAGGAAGGATAGTTAATCTATAAGTAGTACTTTCCGTTTTTTGTTTAAAGGAACTATAGTTAATCTACATGTAGTTCTTTCTGTTTATTTGAAAAGGTACTTTCTGTTCATTTGAAAAGGAACTATATTAACCTACTAATAGTTCTTCCGATTTGCTTAAAAAGGGATTGTAGTTAATCTACAAGTAGTATTTTCCGCTGTTTAAAAAGGAACTAGAGTTGATTTACAAGTAGTACTTTTCTTTGTAAGAAAAGAAACTATAGTTAATGTATAAGTAGCACTTTCCGCTTGTTTAAAAAGGAACTAACATTAATCTACGAATAATGACCAAGCTACCTTGGTAGATGCAGGTAAGGAGTTCCAAACAGATGGTCCAAACTAGGCAAAGCTAGATTGATGTCAATCAATGTGCATACGTGTGAAATGTAGTCAGTAGAATCGTAACATTTTGTCGCCACTTGAACCAACCCAGCAACACATCGTCTGTGTATGGGGGAGATGAAATTAATGGAATGGGAGTAATGCCATTGGGAATGCATGAAAGATGAGAGAACAGGGAAAAAAATATCTGGTCCAGTAACCCCAACAAAACAAAGAACACCCAGCCTCCCCCACGATGGGACAGAAGGCATCTTGGTGGGTGTGACAAACGGCTTCCTTCATGGCCACGCCGTATGACAGCACCGATTTCGATCAGCAAAACAGGCAGTCCAGAAAACACATTCATTTGCAGCTGGCTTGAAAGGATTGTCATTTTCTCCAAGCAAGGCCCAATGCTATGTTTCGGGAAGCGTCCGCTCTCTGGATCAAGATGACTTGGAGGGTCTGCTCATGCAAGAATAACGGGATGAGCACACGTGGCGGAAAATTCGCCAGTGATAATACCGGACTCTCCTGGGCAGAGAATCCCGTGCCTGTGATTCGGTTCTTCCACACTGCGCGTTTTCGTCTTCCCCCTTCCCACTAGGCCTGAAGTCTTGGTCTGAGTGCTAGTCCTTCAGATGACACGATCACCGTAGTCCTCTGTGCAGCATGCGCTTACAGTATGTATAAGAAATGAAGACAAAAAACGTGTCCCCCGGCGAAATTCTAAGGAAAATCCACTATGACAGATAAACAAATCCTGACGGCGGACAGAGAGAACAAAGTATGGGCGGCGCCGATCAGTGGCGACACATTCGCCCCAGATGGCACGGTCTGAACTTCCCACATAGAACTCTGTTATAACGACCATTTGATATAAAACAATATAATACAAGAAAAGGAAAATGTGCCAGTATACATCAGATTACACCATTCTGAACGTCATAGACGGACCAAGACAGGCAGATATTTGTATACACTACTATAGTACAAGAAAAAAAAAACAGAATATTTCTCCTTCTTTATTTTCTATTCACCATCCTTTTTTTTTTCAACTTGATTTTTCAAAAAGACATTTCTTTGCATATTGCACTATGTATCATTTCAAAATATCAAAGAAGCAAAGAGGGTCTGACGGTCATAAAATCTGCCGTTATGTATATATATATATATATATATGTATATATACGTAGATGGGAGAGGGGATGTGGTAGGGGGTATGAAAGGGAATGCACGAATGTCTTCGTGTATTTACACATGTATCAGACATTATAAAATTATGGATTTAACACCCCGATTCTATGCTTCAAGTGCCTGCAAATGAGCCACGAGACCATTCGACCTGTCCTCCATTTTTTGCTGGTTGAGGCACGATATGGAGGAGTGATAGGGCCAGAGGGTAGAAGGAGGGGGCCAGAGGGGTGGTGCGGAGTGAAAGGGGCCAGAGGGTGGTGGAAGGAGGGGGCCAGAGGGGTGGTGCGGAGTGAAAGGAGCCAGAGGGTGGAAGGAGGGGGGCAGAGGGGTGGTGCGGAGTGAAAGGAGCCAGAGGGTGGAAGGAGGGGGCCAGAGGGGGGGTGGCGGTGACGGAAAGATCGGTCCTGAGAGGGGTGATGTATAGCCGTCATAGTCATGCGTGTCTTGGGTAACGAGGCGTGCGACCCAGTGGAAATCCCTTCCCCAACAAGACCCCTTCCACGTTTCTCCGCACCTTCCTGCCTTCCGTCCCTCGTATCGGTCATTGCAGCAAAGGGACTGATGCCCTGGCCCAGAAAGGAGGGGACCAGAGGGAGCATGGGAACCAAATTGAACTCATTCTTCTAGTCAAAAGGATCAGGTCATGGCATTGCCTCTCTCTCTCTCTCTCTCTCTCTCTCTCTCTCTCTCTCTCTCTCTCTCTCTCTCTCTCTCTCTCTCTCTCTCTCTCTCTCTCTCTCCTTTCCTAATCCCCACTAAACTCCCCACACTGTCTCTTTCTGTCGTGCGAGCGTGCGTACATGTGTGCGTGCGTGCGTGCGTGTGTGTGTGTGTGTGTGTGTGTGTGTGTGTGTGTGTGTGTGTGGTGTGTGTTCTCTCTCTTTTTTGTTTGTTTTTTGTGTAGTTTTGGGAGAAGCGGTGTTGTTTATATTATTTGAGGTTGGGTGGGAACTGGCGTTGGAGGGGACGGGAAGTGGAGGGGGAAATTGGGGACATTATGCTCTTACGCGTTGTTGCTCGGTCCTGAATCCAATGTTTCTCTCATAAGGAAAAAAAACAACAAAAACTTATTAAGAAGGACAAATATGAGTAGGCTCTTAGTCGGTCTCGGGGAGGATCCACTCCCAGTCTTAAGCAATGCTCTGTATTTGTTCACTGCCTTCAATGTGTGAGAAGCAGACGGCTTTTCCACCGTGCAGACGCTTGATGGAGGACGAGTCACAAGTCAAAATAATGAACATGTTTTATTTGCGTCACTTCTGGCGCAGATCGACAAATTTCTGGCCATTGCAGACCTCTATAAACACTCTATAGTTTACCCCAAACCTGCTTCTGAACGAAGAGATCCAGCCGTGCTCTCTTAACTCCAACTGTGGTACGTGTGCTGATGAACCTCTCCAGAGAAACCGGACGGTTTCTCTCATCTCAGTTCCAAACCTGCCAGCTGAGGATTTCCTAGGAGAGAGGCGTAGGACCAGTGCCTCTCGAGGGCCGAAATACATGGGAGAAGAAAGGAACACTGGTGTAAATGCCTTTCTGTTGTTGTTGTTGTTGTCGTACCCTGGTTAATAGGTTCCAGG
>JADBJO010013246.1:0-12500 GCA_016801955.1 Conus betulinus
TTCGTCTTGTGCCTCTATGTCTCTTTTCGATACGAAACAGATTTGCGATGGGAGTTTGGAGGTTATATTCTGGTTTCTTCCCGCCAAACACACACATGCGCTGGGACTTACATTTGAGCTGATCGTTCAAACCATCAGTAGCAGACAAAGAGAACAGACTCCATGGCTACCACCAAATGCACACAAAAAGAAACAAAAGCACCACCCCTAAGACATCGGCTACCAAGACAAATAGTAACGGACAAAAGAGAACAGACTCCACAGTAGGAACCAAATACACAAAAAATTGCGCCATTTTCGAACCTGCTATCCACGCTGAACCGATCACAAAACCACAAAGACACGGACACACATCTGGTCACTCTCTTCCAACCCCACCCCTTGCCTCCCGCGCCAATACACACGCATTGATGCAACGCACGCTCACACTCCACACTCACAAAGAGTAGAATTCCTTGTCTCCTTTCACAAAGGATGACTGAGGTGAGTGTCCCGAGTTTCACCTTTGGACGACCCGACGTCGCCCTGCTCGTCTCACCCCAAACACACACAGAGACACAGAGAGAGACAGAGCAATTACTATGCCAGGTCGCTCCTGCGTTCTCCTTCCCGCAAGTACTGTGTAAAATGATCCGTTGATGATAGGCAGCCAAGTGAAGCATCAGACAGGAGGCCATTTATAGAATGAACGACGCTCTCTGACTGATACACCATTTGGCGCCCCTTTATTCTTCTCTTTCTTTTTTTTTTTTTTTGATCATACACAGCTTAGGGAAGACAACATCCATAAAAATACATTAATTTAAAAAGGGTAGTAGCAAAAGCAAAACGATAAAAAAAAAACAAATTTTACAACGACAACAAAAGTATGGTTTAGCAAGAAAATATTGTTTTCACAACACACAGGAGCATAACTGTTATACAAAGTCTGTACAGGCAGCAAAATCACACACTGTTATTCAAAAGTAGACACCACACTGTATACACATCAGTTTTTCTTCAAGGCCATGATGTAGGGATCCTCACTGGGACAGTAGTACTGGCACTGGGAAGTGTACGGTTCCGTTCTGGGACTGCGTGGTTCCGTGACAGTGGTGCAGGAGGACTCCACCACCACAGGGTGTGTGATTCCACCTTCACACCGTCGTCCATCGTTCCGACGTCAGGGGGAGATGGGCACCAAGGCAGTTGGGTTTTCTTTCGTCCCCTTCCTTTTGTTTTGGATCCCACAACACCAGCTTGGACTGCGGCTGTCTTCACCATGTCCAGTCCATCCGTGTTGTCAGGGCTCTGCTCAAACATGGTGGAGGTTGGTGGGAAGTCGTCGGGTTGTTCACACTGCATGAGATATCCACCAGGCGTCCCCAGAGTCGAAGGGCGAGACGGAGTACAGGCAGGTATGGTCACACCCGTGGGATTGTCGGTACGGATGGTGCTGCTGCTGCTGCTGGTGCTGCTGCTGATGTTGGGGTACATGTGTTTGATTTGTCCGCTGGCAGAGCTGATATTTGGTGATTGAAGTCTGCCACCAGTTTATTCTTCAGCTTGACCAGTCTTTCAAACTCCCGCAGTTCCAGCGACAATCCTCTCTGCGCCCTGACCAGACGACCGCCCTTGGTGTTGGTCGGTCTCTTGTAATGGTGCACATATATTCTGACAGCTCTTTGCCAAGTTTTGACAGTGGCAAAAATGTTGCGTCCCAGTGGGTACAGCGTAGACTCTGGCTCCTTGTTCTTCATGGTACTGGTCGCTAAAGACGTTCTTGTTGCCAGCGCGAGTGGAGTAGAGAAGGTAATAATGACAACGTGGTTGGGGGTCCTCTCTTATATAGTTCCTGCGTGTTTACAAGGGCTGGTTTAAACCCGCTCAGACCACCTCAAACTGGATATTCAAACGAACCAATCAGGAAAACAGGCGGTTATCCAATCAACAGTTCAAGATTCTGGTTGTGTGTTTGATTTAAAATTCATGAACGAGAAGACTGACGACTTTGTTTTGAAACTCTAGGGATTTTTTTGTTTCTTCCCAGACTTCAGCCCTCAAACTCAACCAGTTTAAACCTTCTGACACTTCATACGATGACAGAAGATGGGACCATTTGGAAGAAAGACGGTCTCTGTCGAGTATCGACCACAAGCGATCTCCAAGAGTATGAAAGAAGCATGTGACGCATTCTCCTTCCGCAATCTGTGCATTTTGCTCAAACTCGGCGCGATACATTGGTAACAACTCTGTGAGAAACAGATTCATAAGAGTCAAGCGCATCTGAGCTTTCAATTTTCCAATCCCAACTTTCACTTCCTCCAGAATCTTCTCCATTGTGAGTCGTAGTGAAACGTGTGTTGTATGTGACCCACTCACTACGTTACAACGCTTTTAAAAAAAGACTTTTCTGTGAACAGAATGAATAAATGATCTCACTTTTTGATCGTTGGTCCTCAGTTTATGGGGGTGGAATACCGACAACACTTGGGGAAGACTGTGACCGCGACTTTTCCTCAAAATGAAATACAGCACATAGTACCCACAGGCTGAGCTGGTCAAGTCTTGGACAAGTCTTTGGTTAAAACGATAACTGAAACTGTGTTTCAACATAAACTTTTCAATGTCTGGATAAAACGAAGGAGGTAGACCAAAGCTATCAAAATATTCTGCTTTACCACGACCATCAAACCAAACACTGACCCAATGTTCTCCCGGCCCATAGCTGTGGTCAGTGTTGATCACCAATGCGATAGGTCGTTGGGTGGTGAGACAGAGTGGCAGTTTGTTCCTTGGATATATCCCCCCAAGACACGCCGAGCGTGAATGTCTTTAGTCAACACAGTGGCAATGTCCACACTGTTCATGTTGAAAAGTCTGTCAGCACTTGGCGGGAGCGATCAATTTCGATCATACTGTCCAACTCTGCATACACAATCACGTGGATAGGCTCAGCCAGAGCTTGAGCGAACTTCATTTCCAGACGAAGTGCGCCACTCCTGACCAGTTCAAACTGTTGGTCTCCATCCAGCAAACTCGGCGTCAGGTCAAAAGCATACAGGGTGTATCCTCGGTCATAATCTTGATACTTGATGGTGTTTCCAGCATCCCTGTTCACCACCCCTGTGCCCTGCATCAGACTGTGGTAGGCCCTCACAAACCGCCGATGTTCAAAATCTGGAGTCAGGGCCTTGGCAGGAAATCTGGCGCCCGTCCTTATACAGACACAGGAAATTTAGGTGGGCGTGTTGAAAATGGAACGGATTTCTGTTGTACCGCCCATTGAATGCTGCGCTGTCGACAAGAGCGACTACGATCTTGTTTGGGGTCTGACTGAGAAAGAGGTTGTCTTGGACAGCGCTTAAGTTGCCTTGGGGGATAGCGAAGGTCTTCTCAACGATTCTCTTTAGAGGGTACTTGCACGTTCCCCTTTCCAGTGCCTTTTCGTGAGCCAAGAAAAAGCTGGGTTCAGTTTCACTTTGCGAACGAACAGGGAAGCGTGAGTGATGACACTTTTATAGGGCGCCCCACACCACCATCATGAGCCATGAGGTTGAAGGCGTTTTTGGAGGGGATGAGTCTGATTTTGACGTCCACTCCGTTGATCAGGTAGCGTTCTTGGAGCATAATATCTGTGTGAAGGCGCCCATACATATCCACTTCACCACCTCCTAGCGGTCAGCTCACGTCGAATCTTCAGGCCGACATTGTCATCTCCTTGGGTGTCCTCGAGAGATGCCCCGGGTGTGTCAGAGAAATACAGACTACTTGTCAGATGGCTGTCTTTAGCATCCTTGCCGTAGTTCAATGTTGACTCGATGTACGCTCGATAGGGGTAAGTGTTTTTGTGGATGAAATCAAGGTGTCGTTCAGGGAGACATCCACCTGAGAAAGCAGGCTATGGAGCCAGTTGTTGACAGGGGCGACGTCAGTGCCGGCGTCAAGGGGTGTGCCATCAGCTTTTGTCACTTTAGCACGGATGTGGAGATTGGTATTGCTCAGATCCACGTAGTCTGAGGTGGCACCACTGATGTGGAATTCAATGGGTGCACCATGGGCCAAGGTTGATAGTGGATGATGTTCCACAAAAGCACCTTCTTCTACCTCTGACTGAGTAACCCACACCGAAAACAAATTAAGTCCACTATTTACACTTTCATGCGAATGATGGTGCAGCAACGACATGATGTCTATCCCAAAAATGTCTCGAGGAGCCCTGGTGGTCTTCTTTTTCTTCCCCTTGTTGCGTCTGGAGTGACCCACTGGTTGAGGATGCTAATTTTTATATACGCCTCCTAGCGGGGTTCACCCGGAGGTGTTGCAGCGCCGGTTACTCTGCTCACAGCTTGGTCCAATAATCGTTTGCCAGCCTGCTTACCCCGCTGCTGGAGAGCAGACTTCAAATTTTGCCCAGACAGCACATCTTGCGCAAGCTGCATGCCAGTTCGAGCCCCTTCCTTCAGTAAAGCCTTTCCACCGCTTTTTAACAATGGGATGAGAGTACGCCCGAGCCCTCCTAAAAGGTTTCCAAGGCCTGCCCCTCTGTAATTTCTTCCCCCTATAAACACAGGAAGCCCATGACCAGCTTGGGCGCAGTAGTAGTCTTCGTAAGCTTTTCCATCCGTTTTGAAGGGAACGTGACGCACCATCTCTTAAAGACCGTCAGGTCGTCTGCGCCGAAAGTGAAGCGTCACGATGGTTTTTCCCTTTGGCAAATGACAGAGGTTTGCCTGTGTCTTTGGTTAAAAGGATTTCCACTGTGTTGAACTGGAACCTACTCAGAGGAATATAGTGGTTTTTTTCAAAAATATGATGTACGACTTCAGTGGACTGATTCCCAGTCGGGACAATTCGGAGCAAGGGAACCATCACATCACCAACAGGACGTGGTTGAACCAAGTCGCAGTAGACATAGACACCCTCAAATCCTCGTTGGAGTTGTACTTTTTTTTTTTCCTTCATAGGTACCTTCCCATACATAACGTCTCTCTCCAGACTCAAGATGTCTCTTAATGCGGGGCTGAGCTGAGCTGAAGAACGCCATCAGCATCATACAGTCTTACTGTCACTTTTCGGGTAGCACGGTTATAATACAGTTTGATGTTGCCTTCTTTCTCTTTCTTCACAGATCGTCGATAAAGTTGGTTTAAAGAATGAATCAAATATTCTGCTGATTCATACAATCCCGCAGGTAGGTGTTTCGACTGTTGATCTGACTTTCCATCGGGGCGAAAATGAATCCAAAATTCTTGTTCTTCAATGTTAAAGTATGTGTTGCTGAATAGGATTTCAGACAGCCCACTTCGTAATCTCCGTTCAAGTCACACGGTTGAGGCAGTTTTGGTGAAAAAGTGACTGGCGTTGTTATCGGGGTAGTACGACATGGAGCTGTTGCTGGGTAACGTCAAGTAGAACATACTGGTTTCAGTGGGTAGTTGGCCGTGGATCGATGCTAGGATTTGGCAGGATGTACCCGAGACAACTCCCAAGAAGAGCCACCCACAAATTGTCTGCTCCTTGACCGCGACTCAGATTAAATAGAGACACACCCACCACCACATAAACCAGGAGCGTCTGACAACCGAAAACAATTTCACTGCGAGGAACTCGGCGTCCAAACACACGCCACAACGCAGATTTTCTGGACCCGCGTAGAGTGGCGGTTCATCATCATCATCACGAGTCAGAGCTGATTCTACTTGGTTCTGATCAGGCATGGTCAGTGTGCGTAGGTGGTCAGTACTGTCTCAGGAATCCATGAATTGAATGAAGAGTCATAGCCATACCATTTGATTAAATATTCACGTTGGCCATTAGCTTTTTTGCGTTGCTTCAAGATCGCTTCAATACGATAAATCTGTTTCTCCCCCACTTTCTGTACCTCCTGGTCATAAAACGTTCCTTGAAGCTCTTCTCCATGATCGTCTTTGAGAATGTAAGTCACTGGGATGGTCTTTTTTATTTATTCGACTGACTGTGAAAAGTTCTTCAGACCACGACGGCAAATAACCTTTTCTAAATTTTTTTCCTGGTTTTACTGATGCGTACACGATCTCCTATTTTCAGTTTAGGGCGAGGAGGTGAGGGCGTAGGCTGGTCGCTGTTGTACAGAGTTTGCCATACATCTTCTTGGTTGTGTGTTGTCACTTCTGCAGGAGCACGCTGGATGCTGCGGTGAAACGAACGGTTGTATGCCTTTACCAACTGTGGTAAAACTTCCACAAATCTCAACGTATTTTTTCTGTAAAGTAGCGCCAAAGCTTCTCTTTCAAAGAGCGATTCAGTCTCTCAACCACAGAGGCTTTGGTATCCTCGTTTTCTGTCACAAAAAAACTGTATTCTTTTTTCCTTCAAAAACGTTTGAAATGTTTTGTTCAGAAACTCTGCCCCTTTGTCTGTTTGAAGTTTGAGAGGTTTCCGTCCCTGTTCAAGGATGCGTTCAAAGGCCTCCACCATCACAGGTCCTGTCTTGTTTTTCAAAGGAACGACCCAAGCATATTTAGACAAGACATCGATGACTGTCAGCAGATAGCTAAAACCATCATTGTTTTTCTTCAGGCGTTGGACGTCAATCAGATCAGCTTGCCATTGATGGTCCATTCCTCCTACAACAACACACGCCTCCTCTCAAACTTGTGACGCACGGGTTTATGAAGAGTGTAAGCATCTTCGTGACTCAACCATTCTTTGAGCACAGACTCTTTTGCCTTCGTTACACGTTTCAAGGCGTGAACACCACCAAAAGATCCAGGGTGTTGTGGTGTGTAGTAAGCCTGCCCCAACACTCTGTTCTGTTTCGAGATTTTTTTTTATTTTTTTTTTCCGCGGAGCCATGTCAGGTGCAGTCAGTATGACTCCCAATCCATCAAAGGTGCAGTCTTGCTTAATCTCTGTTGTTTCCGGTTCCGTCTGTGTGTCTTTCTCCTCCGAGAAAAAGGTGTCTCTCCCTCCAACTGGTCTTCTGCACCTCGTGCCTTCTTGATGGATGATAAGGCGACGTTTCTCAGTGATGGTGGGGGTGTTGGTATTTTGTGGAGTAGAAAACATGGGTTGAGGGGAAGAGGAACCCACACCGACAGGTCCTTCAGCAGACTGTGAAGAATAGGACAGGGTGCTGGGTATTTGTGTTGTCATAAACTTCCAACGGTCAGGGTTTCCAACTAAATCTTGGGGAATGTTGGTATCACTGAGAGCAGCGGCAAAGGATTTCCACCCAATGGGTTGGAAGTGGCGACGTTTTCTTAGCACATCATTGACCAATCATCAACGAGGTTCGAGTTTTTAATCAGCTGTGTCCTCGCCAAATGATTTCACCTCGCTGGTTCCATTTCAGATCTGGGTGATTCTGAACGCGGTGTAAAAGTCGCTCCGCTTTGCTTTTCATTGTTTTTGGTACACTCTCTACAACATCCTTCTCCACACTTGTCAACACAGGAGCTGACGCGTCATCAACAGTCTCTGTTTTCTGGGTGGGTTGAGGTGGTGTTGTGCCTTGAACAGTCACTACTCCCAGTGGTTTTTCCTTAAACTGGTCAAAACGTTTCAAATATTTCCAAAAAGTGTCTGATGATACATGTTAGCCTTGTCTTCAACGCTTGTGTCATTCTTCTCTAATATATCACGCATCTGCTGATCCATGTCCCTAAGACTGTGAGATGTTGCATCAGGAACCGGAGGCCCACGAACAGAGTCTAGCACACGAGGATCCACTAAAATCATTTTCTTAGTATGCTCCATGATGTGGTTACAGTCCCCCCAGTAATCCTCCGAGCACCCCCAGGACAGGTTTGATGAGGGCACCGAGAAATCCTCCCTTCTGCAAGATCTGCTTCTTTCTCTTTCTGGATGTTCCTTTCTTCGCCAGGGAGCGTAAGCTCTGCTTGTATCTGCACAACTGTTTCTTCTGGGCAGGAGTCAGTCTTACGTGGCCTTTTAAGATGTTCAGGGAACACTCACTCAGGGCGTTGATCAAATCTGGCGAGGGCCCCTTTCAGTACCGCCTTAATAACTGCAGGCTTTGCACCACACAACAATTGTAGCATGGGTAGATTCCTTCTCATACGTGCTGACATGATGGTGAAGAGTCAATGTTCCGGTCGCAAATAACCGCGTGGGTAGATGGGCACTCGCTTTTAAAGATCCACAAAGTCTCAATCTCACTGAAGGACTACCACCACGACACGGAGAGTGGCTACTCCAGCGTAGATGGTATCAAAGACTTCACAAAGTGCTATATAATCTCCACGCATCCTTCTCTCCATTTCCCCACCAAACAGAAAACTGGTGTTGAAGGTAAAACATTGCAAATTGGAAGACGAAAATCATTTCTGCACATACACGACTTGGTGAGTCGGGGGTATAATATTTGTTCTCAGACGGAGATGATCGGGTGTCTCCTGACGAAGGTCAAACAACAAATAACCGTGGGGTTTGGATGTCGCATCTTTAAAAGCTTCCTGAACATACTTCAGTCTTCCGGGATACATCTGTTTAGCTAAATGGGTGATCTGTGAGGCGTCTCTTGGGTTCTTGAACACCACCAGATAATGACTGTTCAAGCTGATGGTACGTTGTTCTTTGTTTTTTCCCAAACAGATTCTGCACAATGTACATGACACTCATGTTGCGATGATGACTCCCTTTGGTAAACAGTTTTGTCACTCTGTCATCCGTTTCACTCATCAAGTCATCAATCACCCCAAACGTCGTTTCCGATTTCCCATTCATCCTCTTCTATATTGGGTAGTCCTTCCATAAACGTGACTCCTTTCAAAAGCTGATATCCAGACTGCCACTCTCCGTAACACCACACAATCTCATCGGGAGGGGGTGTCATTACTTCATTGATGTGATTTATAAACTTTGTGACCCAAACAGTTTTTTCCACTTCCCGTTGGACCAGCAATCACACAGGTAAAAGGATGTTTCCACCTTGGGTCCATAGCTTCTTGTGTTAGCGTCTTACATTTTTACATTCTTTTTTATTACTGGTCTACAGACTTTAAAACGTATTCCCTACCATCATCATCATCATCATCACCACTGTCATCACCGCCATCTCTTTTTGAACACGGACAACCACCCTACCAAACAACAAAGGGAAAAAAAAAATTAGCACATGACGTCAACATTATCGATCCACACACCGTGACCTTGACCCTTCCACCCCCTTCCGCCATGCCCACCACCTGCCGCCTACTTCCGGCATGCGCAACACCACTTCCGATGGAGATCCCCTCCGAGATCCCCTTTTGGGGCATGAAAAGTCCCTAACCTTACTACTCAGCATCCCAAGGTTTAGACGTAGAATATTGTCGTCACTTCGCCTAGTGCGGTGACAGGAATACCCAAATGTGAAAGGGTACCCCCTTTAAATCCACCCGCCCCCACTCTAAAGCTATTACACCACAGAACAAAGAATACAAAACACCGTATAATAGGTGCGACAAACTAACAAATTTTGTTCAGATTCGCACTCACACACGCACTACCAGCAGAACAAATAAAACAGATCTTCAAACAATAACACATCAATCATCAATGATATTCAAAAAAAAAAAAATAATGCCCCGCACCCCACCTCCAGATCCCGGGAGCCTCAAAGGACCCCAACCCACACAGGGTTAATATCGGACCAAGGATACTACAGGGGGTATCGCGTGGTACTTGGGGCTGGATCATCCAGAGGGGAAGGATGGCCCACAGAACCCAAACTGACCACGCAATACAAACTACTAAGGGGACACAACAACACCCCCTCAAAGAAAAAACAAACAATTTACTACAATTCCCCCTGCACACAACATATACAAATATATCCAAATCTATATATATATATATATATATATATATATATATATATATATATATATGATCATCAACAGCTCATATACAATACCATTCACCCTTCACACGCTCGAACCATCCTTTTTTTTTTTTTTTTCACAATCAATTTTCACACCTCAACTCTTTGCCTTCCCTCGCGGACATTTACGGTTTGGGGACTGGTGACCACGCTGTCACTGAGGTCTTGATGCCACGGTAGATAAAGCTCCGAACAATACCAAATCAATAATGTCACTAATGTCACTAAGTTCAATACAAAGTCACTAATTTCAAAACACCGTTAACACAAACTGAAGACGACGAAGGGCTCAGCAGCTCAGCAGATCTCAACAGCAGGAAGGGAAGCTTCGACGCTCGAAAGATGCTCTCGACCCCTCCCGGTCGTCTGTGACGATGACCTAGAGGTCAGCTACACCGACGACAGAAGCCAAGGCAATACCCGGTACGATGCCCCAGACCGGAGGATGCAGCAACAACAACAACAACAACAAATATTAAACCATGTCAATACCTGGAAATAAAGTAATTTCATAACTACTCTGTACGCAATTAATTATCTAACTTTAAGCACACCAAAACCATAACACATTATCTTCGCAATTCCACTTTCAACCAAGGCATTCAAGCCGTCAAACTAACTACAACCCAACCTAGTCCTCACAATTCCATCAAACAATACCTAAATCAATCTACAATATAATAAAAAAAAAAAGCTTAAAAATAGTTATTAACTTCCAATTATAAAACACCTTAACTTTATCCTTATTCTAAAATATCAAAATCGAACAAAATCAAACTAGTAACGCAAACCCAAACATACTAATAAAAGCAGAGCGACGGGACGGCACCCCCCTGCTGGGCCATACGTGATTAAGCATACGCCTAATCAATTTCAACTTGCAATAATCACCAAAAACCACAACATAATAAAAACACGACCCCCGCGCATACCGACATTCGACGCGCGCGCGCATATGACATCTCACGACACCTCCCTCTCACTCCTTCCCCCTTTACTACAAGCCAGCGCGATTTACCGCTCCGTAAATCCTCTATATTATTATCATATATGTATTTTTTTAAACACTAAACTAAATCACACTTCAACACATTACAACCCAAAATCCTCTATTATCATCATTATATATTTTTTTTCACACTAAACTAAATCACACTTCAACACATTTCAACCCAAAATCATCTACCTTCACTCCCTTCTTTAACGAACAGCCTGCCCCTCGCTTCTCACCTGGAGTTACGATGACGACGAAGACGACACAAGACGAACACCCGCCAAAGCAGCACCAGGCCGGGGAAACCCGCGCTCCCTTGAAATGCGTGGAAGCTGTAGGCAGACACCGAATACTTCTCCAAGGAACTCCGAGCTGTCACCAGGACCCGCCGATGGACTTCCAGGCAGCCCACTAAGCCAAGTGGCAAAACTGCCTCACCAGACACTGGATCAGACCTCCGTCTCGAGCCAGGAGTCGCAAACAACTGAACTAGATAGTCAAAAAGACAGACGACACCTAGAAGTGACAGACACCATGAAACTGACAAGGCCACACCCTGACTGCAACCAATCGTCTATAGGTTGCCCAGGGAACGACACGACACCACTCCAGATAAGGGCATGAATATCGACACTTCTAAACATAGGAACACTGTGTATCGGCACATACTCCAAACCACCAGTTCCTCCAATCATCAATCAATAATCACTAAAACATACAAACCACAAACCACAACAATCAAAAAACTAGATAGGCCAAATATAGGCACAAACTGCACCCTCTTGGTCGATAATCTACCTACAATAACTCCAACAAAACACACACGCACACAAAAAAATAAAATAAAATAAAACACACATCATAACTCCAAAATATCGACATGGGGGGGAAAAAACGAAAACTAATCACTTCAACCATTCCGCCATACGACAAGCACAATTATGTCCCTTGAATGTCGTTGCGTGAACTGCATTAGAGTTATGGTAAAAAAAAAAAATCACCTCCACTCTCTCTCTTACTAGTCATTACAAGAATTTTTCATTTTTCTTGGGACTGTTAAAACTACTCAAGAGTGGCTCAAGAATAATTTCCCTAGGCGTGTACACTTAAAAGTAGCTTCGAGAGACAGAATTAAAGATAGTGCAAACGTTCACTGCTGAATAAACTACAAGGAACTGACACAAGTTAAGTGCACTTCTACACATCAACTTTACTTGTTTATACAAGAGGGAAATATTCAAATCAATCTCACTACTTCAGTTCCGGTTTCCCTAATTGTTGTCATCATAAAGAGAGGGAAAATTCTGGACGAGTTGAGTTGGAGTCGAATTGAAATATCAGAACTTACCCGATGTTGGAGAGGATGGCTGATCTCTCTCTATGCTATGCTCTTCCTCTCAGCAGACATGTGGGGGTGGAAGCAACCACTCGATGAGTGATGGCCAACTACTACTGGCCCAGTATCATGGCTGACATCACACGGTATTTCGAGTCCTGTCCCACGTGCCAGGAGCTTTCTTCATAGAGCTGGACCATGCCATTAATCTGAGGTGAGATACTAGTCACAGGCATTCCCTTCCAGCAAGTGTCTGTTAATATTGAAGGTCCACCCCCTCTCACCAAGAAATGCAATGCAGTCCATCCTTCCCCTGGTTGACA
>JADBJO010013246.1:17500-22500 GCA_016801955.1 Conus betulinus
GGAATGTTCTCAGCCACAGATGTTCCAGTGCAAGAACGAAGAGGTGAGAGGTCTGGTCTGTGAGAAAACTGGATAGGGGAACTGAACGCATGCGGGGGGGGGGGGGGGGGGGGGGGGGGATGAGAACCCACATCGTCTTTCAGTACAGAGTTGCCCGTATCTGAACTACAGAAACTTGTCAAAGAAAATGTTCATTTAGTGTTTCCAGGGAGGAGGCGGGGAAAGTTTCAGTTTTCAGTTTCAGTTTTATCAAAGGGATGTCACTGCATGTGGGTTAGTCCGTATATGCTGCATCAAATATGCATTGGGTTTAAATTAGGATAGTATGAAGATGAGAACTAGGAATGTAGTGGGAGGGGGGAGGGGGGTATGTTTAGTTGTATGGGGGGAGGGGGAAGTGTGGGGGGGGGGAGGGTGCTTGTGGCGGGGGGGTGTTTGTGTGTCGGGGGTGTGTGTGGTATGGTGGGGGGCGGGGGCGGGGAGGGGATGGATAGGGAGGTGGGGGGGGGGGTGGTATGTGGGGGGTATGTGTGTGTGGTGGGGTAGGGGATGGGGGGGGGGGGGGGGGGGGGGGAGGGGGCGAAGTGTGTAGGGTATGTGTGTTGTGGGGTGAGGGTGGGGGATGGGGGTTAAGGGAGGAGGAGGAGGGGGGGGAAGTATATGAGGGGTGTGGGGGGGGGGGGGGGGGAGGAGGGGGGGCTGGTGGAAAAGGAATTCATAGGGAGGCTGTCAGCAGAAACCTAACAGACCTAACACATGTAGCAAACGTTTGCATTATGCAGCGCTACCAGGGGGGGAAGTGTTATCACAATACTGTTGTGACATCAATTTGTTTTGATGTCATTTGTTCTTTTATGTTCTTTTTCGTCACTTTGACGTTTTTTCCCTTGTGTTTACTGTTTAGTGTTTCCCGATGAAGGGTCTAAAACCCGAAAGCTTGAGTGTTTATTTTATTTTTTTAAAGGACTTCAAAGTACTAATTTTTCATACATCAAATCTGTTAATGCCTCAAGATCACAGTCCGCAGGAATCACAACTGATGGATGAAGAAATCGACTACTAAAACGAAAGGGTTTAAGACGAGGGTCTTATAGGTACAGCTTAGCTGATGTCTGAGCTGTGCATTAGCCCAACATGTTGATAAGACCTCGGGTACCTACCTGACATCATCCACACCACTGTTATAGCTGCAGTCAATGTCAAGTCGTCAAGAGGCAACCCACCGGAGGAGACACTGCACTGTTGCCGAGTCACTTCAGTGGTGTTCAGTGGCGCCTGTTCTGATCCAACGTACGCAGGACACCACTTACTAAGCCCCCTACTGACAACAATGATTGCTTAGTCAAGGAGCCAGCGTGAGTGAGCTCTCCCTCCGGAGGGCACCACCACATCCGTCCAACGACAGCCCCTATAGGCTTGCCGATGCTGGTGTCCCCGACGGAACTAAACCAAGGTCACAGACGTGGAGAGGACATCGAAACTGAGGTCACCATGTGAGCAGGGCATGAAGGGCCACAGAATTGGAGACTTTTTTTACGCTGATCGATGAGAATGAGGATGATTAAGATGATACCGAGGGTTGACTGCCAGAACCCAGTATCTCTCTTCTATATATGTATATGAGATACTGGGTTCTGGCAGTCAATCCTCGAACTACGGATTTCCATTCCGATCTGAGACTGCATGACAAGGCTGTACTCTATGCTTCCTTTCATAATATATCCCAGCGTCAACCAGGCCCGAGAGATACAGACACCTGCAGTGTTGGTCAGGAATTTTGAGCAACACTCCCAGAGACGCATCCATTAAGTGGATGAAACTCGACTGTGTGGTCCCAGTCTTCCCAACTGAGCCCGTAGCAAACTCAACTCTGGGTAGGAGCCGGTCGGAGCAGAAAAATCCCACATGACTCTGATGGGAATCGAACCCACCAACTCCCAGTCAGGAGTCCGCTATGCTAACCACTTCGCCACCGCGGCTGGTCCAATATAGGTGTTGGCCCGGAAGAAGACTGGAGTAATATGGTGACCTTTCCTTGACCTGTCAGAAGGTTATACCAGCTTCTTTACGAGTGAAGTAAGAGCCTCACCAACACATGTGATAGTCTTCAAGAGAACTCTCCGACACTCATGCGATACTCGTGCACTGACTTCTTGCTGACCACCCTCACTCAGCAAGGTCTTTGCTGATTACTGTGCATAAACAATAACCAGTCTACGACCGATTTGACGCATCCAGTGAACGAGGTTTATCACGAGTACAAAAAAGGCGATTCACACTGATACGCTTATTCCAAACCGCATTGTTTCAGCCTTTATACATTTGCTAGATAAGAGAGCACTAACAGTCTCTTGACTCCATTCCATGCAGCGTCTGTGGAAGACTTTGTACCTCAAGAATTGGTCTTCATTTCCACATGACCCACTTCAGCAGATGACCTGCCTGCCTACTCATCCGTCGGACACGACGGGAGAATACATCCATCCAAAAGTCTCTGACCAGGAGACTGACCCGTGGAAGTACGTCTGGAATGCCACAGAGGAGTTAGCGCCTGTTTAATTCAGAAAGATGGCACGCCAGTTGCACACCAACCGGTTGTTATTTCATTATAGGGGGCCGTTTCAAAAAGAATTCTGAGACAAAGTTGTTATATCCTTGCTTGCACGTGGAAAGTTTGCAAAGGTCACTAAAGCGTTTTTAGTTTCTTTTGAATGGTTTCGCCTGCCAGTTATGAATAACAGTTTTAGTTTGCCTTTGGTTTAGGTCACAGCCATTATGCCTGGTAGAAGCACGAACCTGCGCAAATCTGCAGGAAAAAATAGTCGCTGGTCACGCGTGGGAAAGTAAATTCCAGAAAAAATTGCCGACTTCGCAGCACTGCCCTGCCGCATACAAAACGCTTCAGACCCTATATCGATGTTCAAAACGGTTGGGAACGGTTCTGCGAGAATGGGTTTGTGGTGCAAATGCCAGAAATCACTTGAGAACCGTTCAGACTTCGTCTAATTTTGTCATGTGTAAATCTCCGTAAAGTCTTTGTAAGAAGTTGGAGAACATTTGGCGACTTTTTCCTTTGGGAGAGTACGCCATAGCTTAATCGTAAAGCGCTCTTTGCCCTGGAGTCACTGGAGCTTATGTTGCGGCCGGCATGGGTGAACATCCACTCCAGAAGCAGAGTGGCCTCCACCTGATGTCAGTGAACACGCAGACACTCTGGACTTTGAGATGTACTCACTAACAGCGTGAACTTGGAGACGTCATCAAAGCTGAGCTGGACATGGAGGGCTGAAGAATGTAATACTTTCTTTCCCTTCCGAGATGATTGATGATGAAGAAGAAGCGTCCAGTCTGGTTTGAGACAGCATGACAGAATCGTACGTACCCTGAGCTTTCTTTCACAATCTACCACGGCGTCACCCAGTGCCAAGAATGGGGACAGGTAGTGTTATCAGGACAATTGATGGCATCTGTCGTAGCAGTAGTAGATGACAAGTAGAAACCACCATTTTGTGGTTCCATTCTTCCCATCTGATCCTGTGACTTCCGATCTGTCAAGGCTAGGGAAAATCTGACCATTTTGGCGTCTGTTTGTTATTCCATTTCATGAACATCAATCCACAGCCCACAGAACACACTATTACACAATTGAAGACAGATCATGCAAATGAAAGCTAGTTTATTTTATGTTCAACTAGATATACTGGACATGCAACTGTATATACTTCACATCAGTACAAACACTAGTGCTTCACATCAGTACAAACACTAGTGCTTCACATCAGTACAAACACTAGTGCTTCACATCAGTACAAACACTAGTGCTTCACATCAGTACAAACAATAGTGCGCCTAGTGTGAAAAAAAAAAAAAACCTCAAGGAAAAGAAAAACAAACATAAGCCGTATGTTTCAGCTTCATTTTTGTTTTACTCCTTACTTTTTCGTTTTATTCATTTTCTTCTTGGCTTTTTATTATTCATTCATTTATTTATCATTTAATTCATTGTTCTCTTGTATCGTCCTTGTAATTATCACTTTTTCAGATGTGTCCTTTGCATAGTTGTGTGTGTGCGTGCGTGCGTGCGTGCGTGTGTGTGTGTGTGTGCGTGTGCGTGTGCGTGTGTGTGTGTGAACGTGGTAACACAGTCACACTTTAACACTAAATACTGCAAATCAGGCAGGTGTGTACATATACCATGCAGACAGAAAAAACACATCCACATGCTACGTACAAATGTCTTGTTTGAAGAACAGAAACAATTCGGTGACAAGACCGACCATTGACAGGTTACAACGGACTGAAAGTACCGTAAAAAAAAAAAAAAAAAAAAAAAAAAAACTCTACCTAATTAACTGAAAGCCAATTTGTCAGTGTCTTCAACTGATTGGACGACATCGATGCGCAGTATGCATTGGTGACATCAGAGGCAACGAATTATGATAACAAGGAAGATTGTGATGGTCTAGGTGGTGATAATAATGTTACTGATGATGATGGTGATGATGACGATGATGATGATGATGACGACGACGATGATGACGGTGATGTTGGCTGTGCTGGTAATAGTGCTGCCGCTGATGCTGCTGATGCTACTGATAATGCAAAGATGAGGAGATTAACAAAATACATCGTGGCTATATGTCTCTGTAGTGCGTATCTTTATGTCTTCTCTGTAACCATTACGTGGACTGCCTGGATGGCAGCGACGAGAAGAACTGTGGGATCCAGATCCCTCTGTCCCCTGAACAGAGGCTCTACCCCGTCCTTGTGGACTTGGATGGAACTGGTGTCGCTTCACATCGACCTCTGGACGTCAACGACCCTGCGCCATGTCCTGGGACCCACTTCCTGTGTCTTGGACACGACGACTGCCTCCCTGTGTACGTGAGGTGTAACGACGTCCATGACTGTCCGACGCATGAGGATGAAAGCGGGTGCCATAGCTGCGTGTGTCCAGGTATGTACCGTGCCGGAGTTCCAGGGTGTGTCTGCACCATTCT
>JADBJO010013246.1:32500-37500 GCA_016801955.1 Conus betulinus
GGTTTAATAAGAATGAGAATTTATTCCAATCTGCAAGTTTTGTAACAATACTTTGGAACTTTATCATGAGTCACATCATTTGTTTTTGGTCCTGTAGTTTCAAATGTGATAACAATAGGTAAATGGTCACTATTTAATGCATCATCAAGAGTATGCCAGTCACAATATATAGCTACCTCTGGGGATATCAAAGTTAGATCGATGGCACTAGAATTGTGTTTGGGGTTGTCAGGAATTCGAGTTATGTTACCATCGTTTAAAAGATAAAAGGGCGAATCAACTACATTTTCGATGAAACGATTATTGGTTATGGCCTGGCATCCTTTTCCCAGAATGATGAATGGGCATTTAAGTCACCAGTAACTAGATATTTAGTTGACTGATCTAACTGAATCGTTCGTAGCCATTCTGTATTTATATCATTTGGTCCTTGTGGTAAATAAACAGACACAATTGTCAATACATTGTAATTTACCTGTACCTTTACTGCACATGTATGCAACCCGGGAATGCCTGGTGGAGCAGGGCTAGTACATGATATGTATTTTTCTCCTTCACGAATATAGATTGCTACATTTATTTTTTCATGCTTATCTACTTTTGGAATTATTGGTGGAAAATAATAATTTTTCAATTTAGGTAATTTTTCCTTCCGTACATTCAATGATTGTAGAGCTAAAACATGATACTTTTCTTCTGATAGCTGTTGTACTAATTGATCAAGCGTTGTTATGATGGATCGACAATTCCATTGAAATACCTTAAAATCTTTATCTAACATGTTTATAGTGGAAGAATAACACAAAAGCGATCTAACTGTACACTAGTAAGCAATCAGCCGTTCATTGGCTAGGCATAGTGTTTTCACTGGTCAATTCAGACCCACATCATGCATTCACTCTTGTAGAGGGTCGTAGAAGTTCTGCACGAAAGGTCGCAGAGGGTAGAAAGGAGGATGGATGAATGATCCCCAATATGGGCGAGGTGGACCAGGCCTTCGAGGGTTCTTGGCATCTCCCAGAACAGTCGGCGGACATGTCTTCCAAGGTTCCCCGCAAGTACGCTGGATCCTCTTCGGTTCGGGTGGATGTCATCCCTTAGTGTGTGTGTGTGTGTGTGTGTGTGGTGGGAAGTGGAGAGGATGATGACATTAGACGAAATGATGGTGATTGATATGGGTGGGTGTGGTGTAACGCGTGAATGGGTGGATGGAAGGGAAAGAGGGGAACAGGGTGGTGTGACATCTTGCCACCTGATCGCATGGACGTACACATTCGTCACACATGTTTGCGCACAGCTGATCACAAAGCCTGACCTGCACCCCATTATCTAGCAATGCATGCCTCTGTGTGTCTGGGGGGGGGGGGGGGTGTCTGTGGGTGAGTGTGTGTGCGCGCGCGCGCGCGCGCTCACTCCACACAACAGTCGCCCCACCAGGCCTCGCTGCCACAACAGCAACAGTGAGCTGAAGAAGACAGGGCGATATTCTCCAAGTCAGTTTTGACTCTGAGTCCTATAACCATTTTCCTAATGGAAAGACCTTTTTTCCCAGTGCCAGAAGGTCTTTAACCACAGCGTCAGTGCCAGCATCTGCTATCCTGCCTGCCAGAGGACAACACTCGTTCCACACTCTCATTCATTCCAGCAACAAGAAACCCCCAACGGGCATGACGGCAGGCCTGTGTACTACAGCAATCACACCGCTGTCTTCACCACCAGAGGTAGGGTAGAACACCCAGAGCGGCCTGCGTACCAAAAACGCCGTTCTGCCCAGGAGGAGAGGGACCGCGCGCCTTGCAGAGCATCTGTTTGCTGGGAGACAATCACCCAGACTCTCCCCACGCGGACGCCTCGCATCCCCCCCCCCCCCCCTCCCATTTTTTATCCGGTGTAACAGCCCGTTCTTGCTAGCCCCTTCTGGAACTGACCCCGGGGCAAGTCTGGGCTAGCCTGCTTTTACCCCCGGCTGTCATTCTAGGACTAGCTAGAACTTACCGCCCCGCCCCCCCCCCCCCTCCCCCAGTTGGAGCTTACCCCCGCGGGGGTAAGTTTGGGCTAGCCTGGATTTACCCCCCCCCCCCCCCCCCACCACCACCACCAAAAGGTCAGTTTAGGACTATTTGGAATCGTCTTCCACACCACCCCACCCTTCAAACAAGACAGGGTTATTCAGGGTTTTCCTCTGCCTTTTCCCAACACGCACACCCGCCTTTAAAAAATGTGTGTAGCCTGCATATTCCACACCCCCCCCCCCCCCCCCCCCCCCCTCACATTGCCTATATACAGTCAGTTGGGTTTTAGACAAGTGTAGTTCTAGACTCTTCTCAATAGTTGGACTCTACTTCTCAATAGTTGGACCTCCTACTTCCCCCCCCCCCCCCCCCCCCCCCCCCCCCCCCCCCCCCCCCCCCCCCCCCCCACTCCCCGGTTCCCAAACAGATACGTATTAACATTTCTCGCGCTAGCTTACATGCATGGGTCAATATTAGGGGTGTGTGAGTATGCCCGTGTGCATGCGTGGGAAAGAAAGACGGCTACATGCCAATGTGACCAAGTGCCAATGTGACCACCAAGCGTAGTTGTGACAAAATGTCGTTGTGACCACGTGTCGTTGTGACCAAGTACCGTTGTTGCTTCATCCCGGTTTGCCTCTTAACTATTTTACAGCTATTTAGTCTCTCGAGTACCTGTGTGCCTTAGCTTGTACAATGCAGATGATTAGTGGTCAGTGCCTCTGACCACTGGTCATTATGCTGTAAATCGGAGATCTCAACTATTTAACAGCTAATTAGTGATTCCCGAGTGCTTGTGTACCTTGTACAATGCAGACGACTGGTGGTCAGTGCCACTGACCACTGGTCACTATGACGTAAATCAGACATTTCGACTATTTTACAGTTAATCAGTGTCTCATGAGTGTTTGTATACCTTGTGCAATTCAGACAACCAGTGGTCAGTGTCACTGACCACTGGTCACTTCGATGTTTATCAAAGATTTTAACCATTTTTACAGCTAATTAGTGTCTCCTGAGCGCCTGTGTACCTTGTACAATGTAGATGACTGGGGGGGAGGGGTCAGTTCCAACCGGGGAGGGGGGGGGGGGGTTAAGTTCCAGCTAGCCCTAGAATGACCCCGGGGGTAAAAGCAGGCTAGCCCAGACTTACCCGGGGTAAGTTCCAGAAGGGGGGGGGGGGCGCGTAAGAATGGGCTGTTACACCGGTCCCAGTCCCTTCATCCACTTAGCGCATGCTACGAACACAATCTGGCAATTACACACCACCCTCCTCACAACCACATCGCACCCCCTTCATTTCCCCCACTCCCATTGTCCCACACTACCCAGAGGTTTTCCTCCCCCTCCCCAATACAGCCCTCAATCCATCGCCCCATCCCACCACCCTCGCGCGCCGCCCCCCCCCCCCCCCCCCCCCCCCCCCCCCTCCCCCCGCCTAACCATCCTACGACCCGACAGCAATACCACTCGGCGGATTGAACCCCATTCTGACAAATATGGCTCCATGAGAGTAGTGTGTTCACGAATGCACAACAGCATCCTGCACAGTGATCAAACAAAGCGCCGCACACCCTGAGAAGGAGGAGGAAAGGCACAGAGCTCAATGTAATGACGTACATGACATACAAGCTGACTGTACCAACATCAATGTACGGCGCTAAAGTGTTGTTCCCTTATGCAGATCATGACACGAACAGCCCCAGTACAGACTGTCCTTGGGCAGATAGGATGGATAGACAGACAGACAGACAGACAGACAGACAGAGAATTTGAAAAGTGATGGTAATAGGCCAACAAAAGCACAGCGCAACCTCTTGCGCGTACGCATGTGGTACATGATGAATCCTGGTCAGTGATGCTAATTCTCAGCACTGTGTATACATTTGCAGCGAGAGTGGATAAATTTCCCCCCGATTGTTTGTGTTTATATGGTGGAGAACAGTCTACAGGAAATTCCTCTGCTGCAATGTTAAAAACCGCTGCAAGAAATTTTCACGTTAAATCTGGTCGCATCTGGCCGCTGGCTCTTTTTTTCTCTCACAGGAATAATATTCCACGCTGTTGTAGCAACTTAATTTTACGTAAGATATTACCTCTGCAAACATATGTGTCCAGTACAGTTTTGACCTATGGCTTTATTTCACATGAAACTCTGAGAGTTCTGCAGTAAAACTGTATCGAAGTGGCAGTGTCTCACGTGAAATATGGTAGCTACCGCTCCAATGTCGTGCGTGTGAGTATCCCTTGCGACACCCCCTAATGTGTTTTTAGCGTGACTTTCTCTTATGAGCACTGACACCCATTTTGGCTGGTGTTTGCATCAAGGTTTCTCCTCGTCCTGAAAGGACCAATTTCCTTGCTAATTGTACATAATGCCCCGCCATTACGACCATTGCCACAAAGCAGAGGAAGAGCTGGTGGATTGTGTTGGTGCCTGGTGTTCTTAATACCCCCAACCCACCCTCTCTCTCTCTCTGTCTGTCTGTCTGTCTGTCTGTCTGTCTGTCTGTGTCTGTCTGTCTGTCTGTCTGTCTGTCTGTCTGTCTGTCTCTCTCTCTCTCTCTCTCTCTCTTGTTTGCTAGTACGTTCATCTCTCTCTCTCTCTAAAAAAAGAAAATATAACTGAGGAGCAAACAGGTTTTAGAGTCGATTACAGCACGACACACTATATATTTATTCTGTGCTTACTGCTGGTGGTACAGAAATACGTGCTCTGTAATACGAAGGTTACGTCGCATTTTGTGAAGTGTACTGCGTGAAAGGTGCGTGGATGGGTAATTGGTCAGGGTCATTAGAAGTGGTTACAATTCGGTGCTTACAGACACACGTATGAACAGTGAATATTCTGATGATTTCGACCAAGTGTAGTAAAGTAAGGGTGCTTGAGTTGGCAGGTTTTTTTTTTTCATTTATTAGTAGTAGAATTATCTGATAAAGGACCCTGTCTTGCTGCTGGACTGAGATGATTTTGGACAAGAGAGTGAG
>JADBJO010013246.1:42500-53471 GCA_016801955.1 Conus betulinus
TTTTTACAAGTCTGTAAAAACACAGAAACAAGAAGACATGCATGTGACAGGAACCGGCAGAAACACAGCGACGAGAAACCATAATTATGGTAACAGAGAACTAAAGGAAATAGTGCTGATGACATTGAAAACTAATGGGATGTAGGTGGACAGCAAATACAAAACTGAATCAATAACCACTGAAGACAATGTTAAGAGAGAGTAAAACTGAGAAACATAAAACCCGCCCCAGCACATCACCCGACTTTTAGGAACTACTCCTCTTCGCTACTTTCCCTCCTTTCCCCCACCCTACCCCCCCTTCCCGCCCCCTCATCCCACCCCCTCCCTACCAACTCATCCCCTCCTTCCCTTGCCTCCCCCGCCCCTCCCCACACAGCAAACTTCCAGAAATGTCAGCCCAGCACAGAAAGGGTTAACCCATCATCGTGTTGGATTGTTGCTGATTTACGTGCAATCATGTTGGGCAGGCAAAGGGCTCGGGGGGATTTTTTTTTTTATTCCAGTGTCAGCGACGTATGACTGCTGGTACTGAAGCGACATACGCAGTGCAGTTTTCAAGCTCTGTGGGTGTTGACCATATGGTGAACCGGCCTGTGCTGCCCTGTTAGATACATTTACTTGACACGTAAACTGTTGACCACCGCCCTCTGAGAATCGTGAGTTTTTGTCCTTTGTGTTTTACATCGTATTATTATTTCTGCTGAGGAAAGCATGTTTTAATCCAGGTTTGTTGGTGCCTTTTCTGTCTGTCTGTCTGTCTGTCTGTCAACAAGATTAAGCAAAACTGCTGATCCGATTTGGATAAAACTCGGTAGAAAGATGGAACATAGCCAACGGCGAAGCCATTAACATTTGCTGAGAATCTGGACCAAGCTGCAGAATGAGGACTTTGTTTTGCTTTGTTCTTTTTGTTCTTTTTCTTTCATATTGCTGGATAATGTGTTTTTGGACATGCTTACACTTTTCTAGGCATAATGCATGAATCTCAATTAAAAGTAAACAGAATGGGTTTATTAAAGACATTAATATCAACGAAGTGGTCATATCTGGAGCAGAATTGGGAGTTAACCAGGATCCAGTGGACATAATATAACTGTCAAAAAGGGGGGAGGGGAGGATATATCTTCATCACTGCACAGTCGCACACATCAAACAAAAAGCATGCATCTATCATCAAACTGTCGCTGAGATATGAGAATTCAGTTAAGAGAAACATCGGGATGTATGTGCGACAGTTTGAGAGAAACATCGGGATGTGTATGCGACAGTTTGAGAGAAACATTGGGATGTATGTGCGACAGTTTGGGAGAAACATTGGGATTGTACGTGCGACAGTTTGAGAGATGCAGTCATCATTCGGACAGATCTTGTTTCAAACTTAGAGGACTGATCGACCTCGGCAGGGGTCTGTGGTGTCCCCTTTTCGTGTATTTATGCGTTCAGTGACACTGTTTGGTTGGTACGTTCGTTTGAGAGACATTAAGAAGGCTGAGGCAGCTAAATCTGCTATTTTCTCCTCGCAACTCTGTTTTCCGCTCCCATCTTTAATTGTTGCCTTTTCCAAAGAAGTTTCATCTGCGAAATGTAGCATTTGGTCCCTCTCAGTATCACTTTCGTGTTCAGATGTGTACATTATCTCCTACACTCGAAAACAAACCTGATGAAATGGTGGAAATCAGATGACCCTGTATGTCCAATTCCTCAAAGTAAACAGTGGAACATGTCCCGAGCACAGCAAGGCAGCATGAACTCTCGAAATTACCCATGGAGAAACAACCAACAGCTTACAGAGAACGTACATGTGATAAGTTTTTTGCCAGAAGAAACACCAAGCCACCAGAAGCTCCTGCAGTAGGATTCTACACAGCAGGACTCAGCTGGCCATGGTCTGATGCAGGTGTGACGTCCACAGCATGGAGCAAGGATCTACAGGATGGAGTTAGAACTGGAAGCGCACAGCCGATCCTTCAGAATGGAAACAAACTCCTATAGACTATCAACCAGGGTGTCGTGAGAGTGGATCTGGAATTCCACAGTCGTTCATCAACACAAATGAATCTGACAGAACTCAACGTGCCGCATGGAAGCAGAACGAACGACGGAAGTTCATATCTACAAGAGTGGGAAGTGTGCCAGACCAGCCAGCAGTCTGAGGGAATCTAGCTTCCAAGCTAAAGTCCTCGCCATAAAAATTGAAGAAACGCGAATTGTGGGCACATCCACACATGGCCTGATGACATACCTCTGGGTTCCTGGAAAGAAGATCAGAGCCTTAAAGACAATGGCAGAGGCAGCTGAGAAGAGTTTGAGCTGGATCTGGTGAACGTGGAACAAAAGTAAGGCATGCATTTCCCAGTCACAACAGTGTTTGGTCAAGACATCTGTCGTCAGGCGACTTCACCTGCGGGCACCAGCCGCCCAAGAGCTGCAGGTTTTGAACCCATGCAGAGAGGAAAAAAGGCGAGAGTGAAGGAAAACTACAGAGTTATGACCGAGATGCTGCCTGGCCCCTTCAGAGTGTACAGAGTTCAGGACCAAAAGACTTGTATGAGAAGTACTTTCCTGAAAACCAACGAAAATGAAGAAGGACAACGAAAATGAAGAATGAGCAATCACTTATCTTGTCAAATGAATGATATAACGACCATCTTGTGCCGAATTTGGCAAAAGCAGAGAGAGAGAGAGAGAGAGAGAGAGAGAGAGAGAGAGAGAGAGAGAGAGAGACTGTCGCATAGAGTGATTGCTCGTTCTTCATTTCCATCCCGAGTGTTGTCTATCTTGCCTGAAGAAGACGTTAGAGGTCTAAACGCGTTTGGTCTTGTAATTCGCTTATCCAGCTTGCTCGGCGGAGTTAGTATAACTACTTTTTACATTTTGTCTAGATTTTTCCCTGCAGTCGCCTCACTTTGCAACATACTGTGTACATGTGTACGTTGTTTGTACCATTTATCTCTGAATGCATATGTCACAAATATACAAAGCCTTCTAACCTTGAAATTTAGTACCTTGAGAAGGAGTGATTACAGAACTCTAAATATTCAATTTAAAGACAGACTCCACTTCAACACATGCTTATGTATGTACAATATAATGAATGGATCAGCTCCAAAATAAATCACTGAAAGCTTTGTTATCAATAGAAATAGACAGTCGAATGAACTGTCTTTTCCCAGAGACCCCGAAGTAATCTTTATAAATCAAGTTTTTGTATACTGTGGGGGATCACATGGGATAATTTACCTTCCTTTTTAAAAGTCATGTCCCTCGAAACAGGCATCCAAAAAAGTACTAAAACAGCATCGGATGAAAACTCTATGCGACAGTCTCTCTCTCTCTCTCTCTCTCTCTCTCTCTCTCTCTCTCTCTCTCTCTCTCTCTCTGCTTTTGAAATTCATGTTCCAATAACAGTTCGATATTATTTCATATGCGATAACATGGGTAATGTACATATCTGTATGGATGAAGTTGTGTGCTTTTGAAAATGTTGTTTGTAATTTTCCTCGATGCATGCTACATTTGTTTCTTTCTTTTTATGAGGGCAGAATATAAAAAAGCTCCACAGCTTATTCTTCAACCCTCAGTTAAGAACATCTTGACTTGACTAACCATACTGCTATACTCAAAAATCTGCAACGGCTTACTGACTGTCCTCAACCACTTTCAACGTTTCACTTCTCTCACTACTTAGACCTTTCTGTGGCCTTTGATACCATCAGCCATTCTATTCTTCTCTCCCGTTTTCGTTTGATTACCCCATTTGTTTTCTTGATTACTGTCCTCAAATGGTTTCATTCGCAGATCACTTACCGTGATCAACTTGTTTCTGTCAATCGTTCCACCTCCAGCCCAGTTCTGTTGCTGTGCAGTGTAACCCAGGGCTCTGTCGTTGGGCCTGTTCTTTTCTTTTTGTTCATTGACCCTCATCTCGGACGTTGTAAATCAACATTCTTTTTCCCATTAATATTTCTCTGGTAACAATCAGATTTGTTTCTGAACGTTCCTGTGAACCACTGTTAATGACCAAAAGCACTGAATTATGTGTGGTTTACAAAAAAAAGGGATGTTCGACATCAAACTTACACTAAAACGATCTCTTCTTCACCAAAGTTTTGAATCACCACCTTCTGCCAGGATCTGTTGATTAAAGGTTAATCTCTCAGAAGCCGTTTTTATTTGAGAGGTTGTGAATGGGTAGAGAAAGGGAGTGAGAGGATAGTACAGGGTGGGGTGATGGTACAGTTGAATATGATGCAAGTGTTTGCGGCATACTGTTTATGTGTTGCGGTTTGTTCTTGTTCGTTTGTTGTGTTGTTTTATATGGGTATTTGTTGATTGTTAGCAGTCGGGGATTTTATTTGAGTAGAGTTTTAAACATTCCCGTTTATGATAGTAATGATACAACATACCACCACCACCACCAACAACAACAACAATAACATTAACATTAACAACAAGTATAAAAACAGCAACAACAACTACACCAACACCAACAACAATAGTGCTATTGTTGTTATTGATAATGATGATGATGATGATGAAGAGGAGGAGGGAGGAGGAGGAGGATAACAACAACAATGATGATGATACTATATGGTAATAATAATAAAAATAATGATTACAATAATGATATGATGATGATAATAATGACAATTACATTAATCGTCGCAACAATAGCGACAACAACAACAATAACAACAACACCAACAACATGGCAGAGCTTTTTTTTGGGATTTGTTGACAGCCTTCTTTCCTGCGCGCATGCGTCATCACTTGAATACATCAAACTGTGAACTCATCGGTCCCACTTTTGTCATGTCCATGCTTCAACAAAAATTTCTGTTTTTTCTGTAGAAGGCTGTATGTCACGCGCCAAGCGTGACCTTTCTTTTCTATCCCTTTTGAGGAGATTTTGTCCCTATTACTTTTGCTCTATATGCCCATTTTTCAGGAGAGACCAAATCTTGGGGCAAACACTGCTGGACTGAGTTGGGGCAGCCACTTGCCATTTGACCCCAGCCCTCACTGTGCACTGTCTTTGCACGTGCGTTCCGTTCATTTTTCGTTCACCCAGTCTTCTTGCTCGCCTACGTCACTGTTGGAAGGTGGGCAAAAGTTGGGTTTGGGGTGAGTTTTGGCACTCTGGATTTGGGGGGGGGGGGGGGGGGGGGGGGGGGTGTGATCTGCGAGTTATCCCATTTTCTTTTCATGGATCATTTTGTTTGAGAGGGCCTCGTCCCTGTATTCTAGATGTTAAGTGGAGTGGGCAGTCAGCCCACTGGAGCAAGACTCGTCGTCCTGTTGGGGGTTATATCCATCATCACCATCCTTTTGTTTTCACCCCCACATCATCTTTCCATCTGGAGGGTCAAAGGAAGAGGGAAGAAGACCCTGAGAGGAAGACGGAAAAGACCTTGAGAAGAAGACGGAGGAGGACCTTGGAAAGGAAGACTGGAGAGGTTAGAAGACAGGGGGGTCAGACTGGAGGCGACATTTTCCTGGGGGATCTGCATGGCCTTTTCCCCTTCCCAGGCGTGGTGACCTGTCGTCTTCGTCCTCCTCTTTGGAACGAGTGGTTTTGCACTTCCCTTTTCCTTCTCCTTCTGCCTTTCCCCCGGGTCTTTGTCTGCTTCACCTCCTGTTCGTCCACGCCCTGACCTTGCTCCTGTTGGCCGGGACGTCAGCACAGCCTGCTGCCCTGGGACCTACCGGGAGGTCCCGATTGTGACGTCGGCACTTCCTCGCCTGTCCTGACATCATGAGGTGACTGCAGTGAGGGGCGTGCATGAGTTGAGGGTTGTAGGTGGGGGTGCTGGACTCAAGGTGGCCCCAGAAAGACAGAACAGGACAGAAGCGGACAGAAATGTACAAGAGAAATGAACTGTTTGGGATGGGTTTTTTTTTTTAAGGTTTTGGCTTGTTTTTTTTTGTTTTATTTTTGTTTTGTTTTCCTTTGACAAGCCATTACTTTGTTTGTTTGTTTGTTTTTTACAGATTTCAAAGACTGTTTTGTTTCCTTATGTGATTGTCATTGTCCACATTTCCCTCCCCCCCCCCCCCCCCCAGGCTTCAGTAGTGTGGGGTAGGTGGGGTGATTAGGTCCTCCTTGGTGCTGTATTGGGGCTGGGGGGGGGGGGTAGCATCATCACTGTTCTATCTAGCTAGTTAGGGCCCCGTCTCTTCATCTCTCATCAATATCTGTTTAATGTGAATAAATGTTGTGATTTGTCTATCTCTTGTCTGGTGTTTGCTTTGTGTGCTTGAGGTCAGGTACTTGCGGGTTCTCCCTCTTCCCATGCGTTCGTCATTGGTCACCCTTAACCCGGTGAACCGTCACACTGTAGCTCGGCTATTTAACCTTGTCTCTAGAGCTTTTGTCTTCTCAGTGCCCGTTCTGTTGGCCAGATGTATTGGGATCAAGATAGCCATGTGGCTGTCACCTCCACCATCCTGGTGGTGGGTGCCCTGGCCAATACTCTGCTAGTCCTCTGTCTGGCACACACCTGGAAGTTTTGGAGACAGGTAAGTGGGCCATGGGAATGTGAAGATGGAGGGGGGGGGGGGGGGGAGTGGCAATGTAAAGAGGGGTAGGGGTGTGAAATATTCTTCTTCTTGTTCGTCGTCATAGTCATTGTCTTTTTTTATTTATTTATTTATTTATTTTAGTTTTCTTCTCATGAATATCAACAAAGGCGTTTGGATAGATTGTGCAGATTTTCTTGGTGGTTTTCTTTCTCTCTCTTTCTTTATTTCTGACTCTTTCTCTCTGTCTCTGTCTGTCTGTCTCTCTCTCTCTGTGCGTGTGTGTGTGTATGCGTGCGTGTGTGTATGCGCGGTTATTTCGTTTAAAATATATATATATATATATATATATATATATATGGATGGTGGTTGTTTATTTGTTTCAATTTTACACACACACACATATATATATATATATATATATATATATATGTATATATTGAATTATAAACAAAGCTTGCTCTTATGTCTTAGATTGTAGAAATAGGGGAGTGATAAGCCTTCTTATCTGCAGTGGTGGATAATTCTGTCTAACTGACAGTATGTGCTTGAGTGGGTGAATGGGAATAATAAATGCTTCTCAAAATGAACCTTCAGCAAGTTTATAGTCTCTAAAGTGGGAGACAATCTCCATGGGGAGGAAGCTCACTAACATATAACTCCTGGTCAGATACCGGTGGGGAGGAAGCTCACTAACATATAACTCCTGGTCAGATACCGGTATTTCGAAACCTGATTGTTTCTCCTCAATAACCGCGGAAAGTGGCAATTTGACTCCTTTGCCTTTTCGGTTTTAAAAGCATGCTATACCTGCAAAAGACTGGTGTGCAATACCGTAGTATGTATGTTGAGTTTTCAAAAAAACAAGCAAGGTGTCACCTAAGAAGCAAAAGAAAATCATGAAAGAGCAAAAACAAGCTACATTTTCTTGTGAAAAGTAGCAAATATAAAAAGATAACCTCTTAAGACACAAGTGCTGAGGGCCAGTTCTTGGAATGAATCCGCAAGGGACTTAATTACAATAAACTAATAAATTCCAAGGATAAGTACCGAGCACCATTCCAGCAGCTTACAGAGCAGCTTGGTATTGCAATGACTGCAAGAAATATTGAATAATAAACAAAGCTTGCTCTTATGTCTTAGATTGTAGAAATAGGGGAGTGATAAGCCTTCATATCTGCAGTGGTAGATAATTCTGCCTAACTGACAGTATGTGCTTGAGTGGGTGATGGGGGAATAATAAATGATTCTCAAAATGAACTTTCAGCAAGCTTATAGTCTCCAAAGTGGGAGACAATCTCCAATGGGGAGGAAGCTCACTAACATATAACTCCTGGTCAGATACCGGTATTTCGAAACCTGATTGTTTCTCCTCAGTGACTGCGGAAAGTATTAATTTGACTCCTTTGCCTTTTCGGTTTTAAAAAGCATGCTATACCTGAAAAAGACTGGTGTGCAATACCGTAGTATGTATGTTGAGTTTTTTCAAGGTTCATTTTGAGAAGCATTTATTATTCCCCATTCACCCACGTAGGATCGTAACTTTGTGCGAAATGATGCCGTTGACAAGGCATCTCAGTTTTGAGTGTGAACGGTTTGGTCGCTGCCTTCTCCACTGGCTTGTACCACTTTATGTTTATGTTCAGTTTGTACTGACAATGGTCTGCCTGCGGCTTCTTAGATGCACCAATAGGAGGGTTCTTTGGTTTTTAGGGGACAGGTAGGCTAATGTCTAATCATTGCTGACAAAGATCCGCTGGCTGCTTTTCAGGTGAAGTGGTACGTCATCTTGCTGGTCATCGGCAATTTCCTGCACGTGTGCCTCACTCAGATCCTCAGTCTGAAGTTTTTGCTGTCCCATTACAAAGACTCCGCTCCATCCTCCACTGGCTTGTGCCGCTTCATGGTGTTTGCGTTCAGTCTGGGCCCAGCCTGTCCGCCATGGCCATCGCCGCTCTGTCGCTGCACGTGCTGCTGACCACCATGACTGGTAACCAGGGCAACCGTCTCCGGCACGCGCTCGTGTTGGGCTTGTTCGTGTTGCTCAGTCTGGTGATGCCTCTGGCGAAGGTGATGTGTGGATGATTGAGGGGGGGGGGGGGGGGGGGGGGGGGGGGGGGGGGGGGGGGGGGGGGGGGGGGGAGAGAGAATGGGGGGCAGGAGTTAGACTGGAGAGGCGGGAGAGTGGGTGTGTTTCGATGGAAAATAAGATCCACCTTCTTTAGTGATAGTAGCAGTGGTGGTGGTGTAGAAAATGATAGTAAGAAGAAATGAGAATCAAAGGAAACACAAAGCTGAAAAGGGAAGGAAGAAGAACAGGAGGGAGAGAGGAAGAGGATGAAAAGGAGAGTGCTGAAGATATGAATCTTGAAAATAGAAGCTTATTATCAAAAATTTTGAATGTAATTAATAGCGATCCACCAAGAAAACGTAGACAAACGAATCACAAGACAAAACACAATGCGTTTCGACCTCTTAGGTCTGCAAAACACTCAGGACAACGAAAATCAACGAGCAATCACTTATCTTCATTCGCTTCAGCGCAAGATGGGCGTCGAAGATAAGTGGTTGCTCATTCATTTTCGTTGTCCTGAGTGTTTTGTGTCTTGTCTGAAGAAGACCTAAGACGTCGAAACGCGTCGTATTTTGTCTTGTGATTCGTTTGTCTACGTTTTCTTGGCGGTTCGCTACTAATTACATTCAAAATATGTTTAGATTTCCGCCTGCAGTCGCCTCACTTTGCAAGTTAATATAACAATTTTTGTCTCTCTCGCCAATAGCTGTTTCCAGCGCCAATGTAATCATAGCACAACTGTCACACAAAAGTGTATTCAAAAAATGGACAGGATACCTACGAAACTATTCTTCTGTCTGCCTCATCCCTTCGCCCCCACCCACTCCTGTTCCACTGTGGTGAGGAGGGGTGAAAGGTATGGTCCTCTAAGGGAAGGAGTCCGGCACAGCTCCATGAAATGTAACAGAGTAATTTTTTTTGTTATAAAAATTCACTTTTGTCTTCTCTCGTGCTAACAGTGGCAGGAGCAACTTTCCAGTACTATTGCATCAAAAGAGTTTTTTATCTGAGGATTCTCAAAGCTACTCAAGAATAAATCAAGTTTATTTTTCCCAGAGTGAATGCTTTTAAACGTACTTGTGCTCCGAGTGAACAGCAGCAGAATTTGGACAGGTAGGAGATCATGCTGGATCAATCAACTGACCGATGCAAGTTCCGTGATTTGTTTAAACCCTTTTTTCTTCTTGAATTCAGATCAAACTCCATTTTTCGTAAACAAAAGAATTAAATAATATTGTTTATTGTTTCGGTTTCCAATAATTTGAAACAATCTAAACAGACTATTCTTAATAATAAAAAAAAAAAACAGGAAAGAAACCAAAAAGTGATAGAACACAATTTTAATATCAGAGATAAAAACATGAGAGAAAAAAACATGAGAAAGAGGTGTTTTAATTTAAAACTGGAATGAAAGCACCTCACCAATACTGAAACAAAAGAAATGCATGAACAGGTCACACGCACGTCGTCCGCGCGCACATAAGGATGCACACATACATCAGAGAGAACTCAGAACTCAGAAAACTTATATTCGATCAGGACTGATATTTTAGACAGAGCCTAATCTTTCAATCTATCCTTGAGAGAGAGAGAGAGAGAGAGAGAGAGAGAGAGAGAGAGAGAGAGAGAGAGAGATTCAGAGATTCAGATGATTTAATCATATTACAGGCCAAGGCCCTAATGAAGGGGTGTGTGAACACACAAGTACAATAGTTATATGAACTTGAATTACGGAACGAAACAAGAATAATTTGAGGGAAATTTCAAGAAGTGAACACTTCTTTATATTTGAAGGCCTTGTACAAAAAACAAAGAAAAATTCTTTACAACTGCAGATGTTGATGAACAAAGCAAGCTCAGTTTCAACAAGGATGGCTGTCTGTAATATTTGGGCTTAATAAACTTTTCTGTGGTGCTCATGAGAGCTGGACAGGACAGGACGAAGTGTAATTCAGTTTCAATTGATTTTTTACATAAAGGACAAAGCAAATCACAATTATAACATATTCGATATCTAAAGTAATGAGTGGCCAATGCAGATATTCCTAATCTGAATTTCGCTGTTACATGTTTTAGATGCCTGTATATATCTAAGGCTAAGTACGTTTTCGGGTCATGAACATCGCAAAAGTTCCTGTAGAAATCAAAATCTCACGGTTATGAATATGATCAGTCCATTTCTGCCATCTGCAGTCACCAACCGTTGACGGAAAAGACACAAAAAATCTTTAATATTACCAACCCTTGATTCAGCAAACAAATCCAAATCCATATTGAAATAGACAAAGGCGCACTTTGGACACACCCAGTTACTTTCGCCTTTAGTATCTAATTTATATAACATTTTGTACGCCTTACGAGGAATTATAAAGTCT
>JADBJO010013247.1:15000-17500 GCA_016801955.1 Conus betulinus
TGGGAATGAGGTCCTTCCGAAAGTGGGAATGAGGTCCTTCCGAAAGGTGGGAATGAGGTCCTTCCGAAAGTGGGAATGAGGTCCTTCCAAAGGTGGGAATGAGGTCCTTCCAAAGGTGGGAATGAGGTCCTTCCAAAGGTGGGAATGAGGTCCTTCCAAAGGTGGGAATGATATCCTTTCAAAGGTGGGAATGAGGTCCTTCCAAAGATGGGAATGAGGTCCTTCCGAAGGTGTGAATGAGGTCCTTCCAAAGGTGGGAATGAGTCCTTCCAAAGGTGGGAATGAGGTCCTTCCAAAGGTGGGAATGAGGTTCCTTCCAAAAGTGGGAAAGAGGTCCTTCCAAAGGTGGGAATGAGGTCCTTCCAAAGGTGGAAACAGGTGTGACATCCACTGCAGTGGAAGCGAATCAAACCTGCAGCCACGCATGAAATGTTTGCGTTGAATTGTGCATGTATGACTAAATTTACAAATCTGAGATTTTGACAAGACGATTGGCCAAGCTGATGGTTGATTTCGATTTGGAAGAGTTATTGTGTCTGGTACGTTCTATAGCTACCACAGATTCACAAATATTCCTAGAAACATATACGAAACAGAATACCTTCAATCCTCTTCCCGAATTAAGGTAATATGTAACAGTGAGTTCATTCCACCTTACACAGAACATATGGATGTGACCCGTTAGGCACAAACATCACTTGGTTTTTTCTTCTTTATTCACTGTTTAGCTGCCTTGCTTTCAATACATTTTCCATAGCTACGCCTATGCCCAAGAAGAAGATGTTCAGAAGTCGGTAAGGGAGATGATCTGTGTTAAGAGCTCGCGCTCAGCGAGAGTGATCCCTCCGTTTTCATGGGACAGCTGCAACTGGACGGTACGCTCAAAGCAGTGTTGTCCAGTCAGTCAGCTAGCTAGCTTAGCAGTTCAATGAGAGAAAGAAAACGCCAAAACATAGACGTGTAACATTGCGCCTGTAATGCAGGCGTGTCTTTTATCTCGATCGTTACCCTGGCGTGCGTTTCAAAATAAAACACTTGACACTCTAGATCCATGTGATCGACCCATAAACTGAGAACATGTAGCTCTAACTGCAATAGAAAGATAGGCATCATTATTCCCTGTTTTGTTTTTGTTTTGTGTGTATAATTTTCAGTTGCTAGACAGGCCTATTGAAACTTGTTCAACTCTGGAAGCGATGAAATAAACAAAAAAAAATGCCAAAAAGAACCGCAAAATACGAAGTCGAGAGAGAGAGAGAGAGAAAAAAGTGTCTTCATTCGGAAGTTTCTGTATCATTGGGAAGTTTCTGCATGATAACTTACAATAGACAAGAACAATACACAAGAACATAGAGCCGATCCTCGTGGTGATAGCACACAGAAGACCCGAGTTGGCAAACAAAACCACGCTGAGTGGACCAACTAATAACACACCCAGGCTCCGGCAGAGAAGTCAGCCCTGTCAAAGAGAGATGTCGCTCACTCCCAGCGCCCGGTAAAGAACTGTCTGAGTCCTAACGCCAGAGACGATGACCCCCAATAACTCTCCTATGCGGCAGCTGCGAGCTGATCTTGATTGGGAAGAGCTGCGTTTCTTACCACAGCGAATCGCTAGATGTCTTGTCGCGAGGGCGGCGGCAATAGAGGAACACTGCAAAGAGTCGGCGAAGAGACGGCTACAGGCGGAGGCATGTCCATCATCTGACTAAACAGTGCATGTTTTAGCACATGATTATATGTTCGATTATGCAAATGTGCATGTGTGTATATGTATGCCGGAATATAGATAAATGTGTCTGTTCTAATGGTTTTGTTGGTTTGTCCGTTTCTTTGTTTCTCTTTATGAATAGTTTGATAAGTTTTTGTTGTTGCTGTTTTTCTTTTTGGTAGGGTTGCTTGTAATATTGACGCAGTACCTTATGTAGAATGGTACTTGTGTTTTATGCCTTTGTGATTGTTGTTATCACCATCATTATCATATTTCATTACTGTTATCATCGTTGTTGTTGTCGTTGTCATCGTCGTCATCCCTCGTCAGAACCATCATTTTATTTGTTTAGTTATTTATTCATTCATGTGTTCATATATTTGTTTATGTTGTAAACAACTAAGAACAGGTTTCTGGTCAGTATGCTGTATGAGCTGATATTATTACTATTATCATTGTTATTATTATTGTTATTATTATCATTGTTGTTGTTTTTGATGATGATGTTATTGTTGTTATTGTTATTATTGTTGTTTTCATCATTATGGGTGATGGTGGTAGCTGAGGTGGCGGTCAGATTTTTTTCCCCACCTTTAAAAAAAGTCAGAGTGCCGAGGGGTTTTCTTCTACCAATCAGACGATGTGACTATATTTTTTAGATGCATAGATACAAAACAAGGGGTGATCACTCTTCAGAATGATCGTCTCTTTGATTGCTAGACCTTTAAGGCAATAAAATTATATCCAGTTTGACATCGACCATGAAGTGAATCTTAGATAGAAAGAAGCTGA
>JADBJO010013247.1:22500-27500 GCA_016801955.1 Conus betulinus
GTCCACCAAGGCGGGTTTAGACAATCAAAATGATCATGCAATGACGTTCCTTTACGTATCTTCTGCGCGGTTGTTAGAGTAAAAAAACTCGTGAGCAGAGTCGACCTTTCCTGGGTCAGGATTTGAGTCGACGAAAAAAAAAAAAAAAAAACTCTTTTCGTTCAACCTCGCCAGCGCTGTGTCTACAGAAATGTCTCATGCGAAGAATAAATGTTGAGTTTTTATCGAAACCAGTGGTCCACAATAGATTAATGGGTCTTAACGCATGTAAACGAATATACAATCTGTCAACAGAAAAGCCCAAGCTGACAGCTAAACGAACATATGCGCAGATGCAAGAAAGAAAACAAAAACAACAACAGCAACAACAACAAAACACCGATTTAGTCGGTGACACTATCGTATTGGTTTACTGAGGAGAGATACAACTGACCGCAAGAATAAATCGTGATGCAAATGATACAGCTTAATGCTGTAAACAATACTTTCTCATAACTCTAACTTTAGTATTTTATTGCCTTCCGTTTGTTTGTTTGATTGTCTGCTAGGAAGAACACGCCACAGAAGGTAGTAAGCTCATTTTAAATACAGGATGGTGAATCCATTAAATATTGGTGTGAATCAGTGGTACATACAAGATCAAACACAGTAGCCATGATCAGCTAAGGAAAAATGTGAAGATAATGTAAGGAAGTAAAATGTAAGTTAATGTAAAGAAGTAATTACAATCTACTAAGAAGTATCTTTTTATGCAACATTTAAGGTTCTTAATGATAGTTTTCTTGAAGTTTCGTATTTCGTTCATCCTTGGGAGAAAGACCAAACAGAAAGTAACTCTGTTCGTAGGTATAATTACTTCCCCTGGTACAAATTCCGATCTTTCTACCAATGGACTGACTAAGGGTATCCATTTGACCTAGTTGGAGGCCACATATCTTCCGAATGCCCTTGCAGCTGAAACGTAAGTCAAACGTCAAACGATGTTTTTTCCACATAAAAAACGCGCTTTGCCATGAGGCGAAATTAGTTTAAAACAGTTGTGTTTTTTGACATGTTACACGATCAAACATCCTCGTCAGACAAGCCAGCTTCGAAGTCCTCCTCTGTATCCACGAGTGCTTGACTTTTGCATGAAGCCAGTCGTAAACTGTAAGTGAAATTTAACTTTGTTGTTGTTGTTGTTGTTGTTGATGATGATGATGATGATGATGATGTTTAGTTCTTTCTTTCTTTCTTTTCTCCTGCTGCTCCTTGTCGAGTCACACACCCCATGCGTTCCTTTAAATCATGCCATTAGAAACAAGCTTGCTAAACATATTCAACGCCAGTGATGTCCATTTGTTTTTTTTCAGCCCATTTCGAGAAAATGTATGCTTTGAAATTTGAAAGGCACAACTTCAAAAATTGTAAACACTTTGACTTCTGTTTCGGACAAAAGCATGTCACACGAGACGCTCAGGAAACGTGGTGTCGCCAGCTCTCTTCAGGGCGATTTTTTTTTGTGTTGTTTTTTTTGTTTTTTTTTGTGACATTCGTGTGACAACGGTTTCATGCCATACACCAGCCACGTCTGGCAGTCCCATCCCCGCCCCCCTAACCCAACTCCAGCACCTTACAAAACCATCACGACCTCAGCCCGCCCCTGTTCTCTCGCTCACCTCCGTCATACTCCCTCTGCCGCCAACAGCAACTAGCGTAGGGCTTCTTCTTCTTCTTCTGCTGCTGCTGCTTCTTCATCTGCAGGCTGATACTCCTGCGGACACTCCCTGTATAGACAGGCAAGGATTAATAATCGATCCCATCTACCCATAAAGGGAGTGGAGTCGTGTGTGTGTGTGTGTGTGTGTGTGTGTGTGTGGTGTGTGTGTGTGTGTGTGTGTGTGTGACCGTTTTATTTTTTTTATCCCGCCATTACGGCAGCCATACTCCAACGTCGGGGAAGGTGCATGCTATGTGTAACATGTCATCCATACCAACGGCCAAACTGGCCTTCGCTTCCGGAGGTTGGTGATGGGATTTTACATGTGTGCAAGATGCTGTGCGTGCGTTTCACACACGGAACCTCGGTTTACAGTCTCATTCGAAGGACTGTATGGGAAATGGAGTCCGAACCAATGTTAACTCCAAGGGAAAAATCCCCCACCCCACGCCCCGTACCGAGCCGGCCCGGCGGAGATTCGAACTCGCAACCCAAGAGTCCGAGTCCGGCGCTCTACTACTGAGCTATTCCGGCTCCCACTAGCGTAGGCTGAAAGGCGCTGCAGGAGCCGTGTACTATCTGCCTGGCGGATAAGATTCATTGCAGACCTTTCTGTGGAACAGATGTTGCTCATAAAGGCAGGAAGTTTCGTGCCAGACGTAAACACTTCAACACACACTTCTCGCCGCTGGCGCTGGGACAAAGAAACAAATAAAGCGAGGGAATAAATTTGTTTTAATAATAAAGGAGAAGTGAAATAAACACTGGGTTTTTTTTTTTTTTTTCTCCTTCTTCTTTCTTGCCCGGCAGAGAAAATTAATGAAGAAACTGATTACAAAAATGGGGGATAAAACACAAATCCCAGACCAAAAAACAACGAGAGATTAATTAAATCGTAAATTGCCGTCCCACATGTACGCAAAATAACTAAATTAGATTAATTCGCGCACACACAAAAATGATCCAGATACTTCGGCTGAAGAGAGAGAGAGAGAGAGAGAGAGTGAGAGAGGAGAGAGAGAGGAGAGAGAGAGAGAGAGGAGAGAGAGAGAGGAGTGTGTTTGTGTGTGTGTGTGTGTGGTGGGTGTGTGGTGTGTGTGTGAGGTGTGAGAGAGAGGAGAGAGAGAGAGAGAGAGAGAGAGAGAGAGCGAGATGAGAGAGAGAAGATTGTGTTTGAGAGAGAGAGAGAGAGAAGGGGGGGGGGGGCACAGGAAGAAGGAACAGACGTTTAAAAACTCCCTCCACTCTGGGAGAATTTTAGATAAAAATTACACTATATGCATTGTCAGGGTGAATAAAAATGAAATATAAAAAGCCATAACACTAACATTGTAGATGATAATGAAACACAGAGAGACAGAAAAAAAAAAATACAGACATAAGATGAGTACACACACCACACACACACCCACACACACAGAGAGAGAGAGAGAGAGGAGACGAGAGAGAGAGAGAGAGAGAGGAGAGAGAGAGCGTCTCAACTGCGAGGTCTGACTCCCCATTAGACTAATTTCCTTTCGTAGCCGTCTCGTTACTATCAATGATCCAGTCACTGTACGGGCATACCTCTCAATCACCACTGCACTATAATACAGAGAAACATCCAGGAATACAGTGCTGGCTTGTCGCTTTTAGTGTTCTTCTACAGCTTTCTACTCCCCCCATCCCACCATCCTGCCCCCTTCCTACACCCCTCTCCAACCCCTCCCACTACCTCTTCTCCCCCTTCAACCTGTCCAAATCATTCAGCTGCTCACTCACCAATTTTGTCCCCCCCCCCCCACCCACCATCTCTAGTTTTTAGCCTCATCCCATACCTTGAGGGGGGAGGAGGGGGGGGGGGGGGGGTGATAACGCAGTTTGAGTGTTCTGACCTTGAGCGCTTCGGGCTCTGCGAGACGATCACGCACCTGACACCTCTGACGGGGGGAGGGGGGGGGGGGGGGGGGGGGGGGGGGGGGGGGGGGGGGATTTTTTTTTTTTTTTTTTTTTTTTTTGCTACGTCTTCACTTCTCCTTGCTGGACTCTTCTTCTCTGGAGGTACAAAGTTCATGACAAGGATCTAGTTCAATCAGAAACTGTCCTTTCCCGCGCTTCATTGCCAGATGGCTGGTGTAGGCATGGTAGATGCGCCTCATCACCAGCCTGTGACGTCATACTTTTGACATAAACTACATGACGTTTTTTTCTTTTTATTTATTTATTTATTTTATTTTATTTTATTTACCACATCGATTTTCAGCTCCTTTTTTTTTTTCAGCCCACTCGTATCATTTAGAAGGGGAACCCATGAGCTTGGATTGTTAGGGGTGGTGGTGAGGCAGTCTTTCGATTTTCTCATTTCACCACAAGGGGTGTTTCTAGTCGCCTCTCTCTCTCTCTCTCCTCTGGTGAGATCAAGCTTGTTGTCTTTTTCGTGGTTGGTACTGGAGCAGTTTTCATGCGTCCTGTCCAGAATCTGAGGCCGGCATTCTGCATCTTGGTCAGACTGTCCAGGGCGGGTCTTTGCAGCAGGTGACCAGGCATCATTGGAGATATACTCTATGTGGGGTCTGACTGTTTGCAGGTGTATAGTTGCGTCAGGACTTTCGTGCCCCCCCCCCCCCCCCCCCCCCCCCCCCCCCCCCCCCCCCCCCCCCCCCCCCCCCCCCCCCCCTCTCCATTTTCGTTCCTGCAAGCTTCTTCATCAAGGCCACTTTTCTTGAGGCTTCTGCTAGGTACGGAGCTGATTTGCAGGGACCAGGGTCACTTTTCAGTGCCTTTGTGTTGCAGGCTTCCTCCAAACTCTCATCCACATCTTACAGTCCTGCCCCTCCTTTGAAGCCTTGAGACGCCAGACGTCGCCCAGTCCGGTTGAGGTCCAGGAGACGCTGTGGGGGGACGGGCGAGGTGTCTGCAGGGGACTGCTGACTTCGCCGGATTGAGGATTTAACATGGTCGGGAACGTGAAAAAAAAAAAAATTAGAAGGGGAAGAAGTTTCATGTTGTATGCCATGTGATAGACCACTGGCTATGTAATATGGTTTTTATAGTGCGTCGGGACTAACATCATGCCTGACATAAAACATTTCACAGCAGATTCCATGACAGTCTTGTTAAAAAATGTCCACACCTTGATACGATTTTTGAGTTTCTGAAAGAGATTGCATTTTTCATCTAAAGTAGGATTTTACATGAGCAAAAAAAAAAAAAAAAAAAAAAAAAAACTTAACGAAATTCCGGCGAGTTTTTAGACAAATCGATTTCAACGAGTCGTGTGAACCTGCCTTTTTCAACAAATCAAAATTTGAGAGTTGGCTTC
>JADBJO010013248.1:12500-17500 GCA_016801955.1 Conus betulinus
CAACAAGCATGCCATGTCAAGTGTTGTCACACACAATCACCTGCGGTTGTGCCGCTCGCTCTCTCCAATATTTGACAGGCCTTTATGGACGCCAAGCAATCACACCATCCCCTGATTCCCCCAGCCAACTCCTGTGTCCTTCACCTAACAGCTCACCCTTTGTCTTCATCACCCCTCTCCCTCACCCCTCAATATTTTCCCGCATACAGCCCCTAATACCCCCAACACACATCCTCTTCTCCACAACCTCTCTTCCAGCGGTAAAATAGGCGATAACTCGACTTCTTCTTCTCTCTCTCTCCTCTCCCTTCTCTCTCTCTCTCTCTCTCTCTCTCTCTCTCTCCTCTCTCTCCTCTCTCTCTCTCTCTCTCTCTCTCTCTCTCTCTTCATTCCCACCCTCTTCACCTTCCCTAAACCTAGCACCCTCTTTCTCCAGCCCCACAAGCCCTTTCCGGTCATCCATTTTATGCTGGCGTCTGGGCTCAAGGGGAGGTGGGAAGGGGAGAGTGGGTGAATTGATAGATCTTCAGGGAAGCTCTGCCCAGCGCTTTCTCATCAGACGAAGTTTCGATCACCTTTAGGGAAAGCTGAGGAGACTAACATGTTTACGTCTGTCTGAGTCGGAAGAATCGTGAAGATATGTACCCTGTATCAAAGACTGCAGACAATATTGCGGTAGTCTGCTGCATAGTGTATCCTGAATAGAAGACTCTGGTCAATATCCTATTGGTCTGTTACCTTGCGTAAAAGCTGCAAACTTCTAGTAGACCAGTGTACCACGAGAACATGTATTCTGCTAAAAAAAATCTGTCATCAATTTTTCAGAAGCCCAGTACTCATGAGAGCATATATCCAAGTGTAACATATCACAGACAGTACGGTCCCAGGTGGTACGGTGCTCTATGAGAATACGCAGCCTGCGTAAAGACTGTTGCCAATGTTTCAGCAGTCCAATGAACCATGGGAAAATGTACTCTGTTGTAAAAGCCTGCAAAATGTGTAACAGTGTTTTGGTGGCCCATGACAGCATATAGCCTAAAGATAGATAAAAAAATAGATAGATAATAGATAGATAGATAGATAGATAGATAGATAGATAGATAGATAGATACATAGATCGACATAGATAGATAGATAGATAGATAGATAGATAGAGATTAGATAGATAGATAGATAGGTATATAGATAGATAGATCGAGGTTGTATAGTGTATAGATAGATAACAGATCTCTCTGTCTGTCTGTGTCTATGTCTCTGTCTGTCTGTCTGTCTGTCTGTCTGTCTGTCTGTCTGTCTGTCTGTCTGTCCTGTCTGTCGTCTCCTCTCTCTCTCGTCTCCTCTCTCTCCTCTCTCACCTCTCTCTCTCCTCCAGTCTTCTCTCTCTCTCCTGTCTCTCTCTCACTCTTGTTTCACACCACACACAAAATTTCACACACACACACACACACACACACACACACACCACACACCACACACACACATGCAAACACACGCGCGCACACATGCACGCGCGCACGCACGCATGCAGCACAGAGAAGAGAGAGAAAGAGAGAGAGAGAGAGAGAGAGAGAGAGAGAGAGAGAGAGAGAGAGACCTGAACAAGCTGTCTTTGTTTTGCTCCACTACTAAATATTTCAACACCACACACACACACACACACACACACACACACACACCCACACACACACACACACACACACACACACACACCTTCCCATCACCTCTACTACCCTTACACCCAGTCAATTGTCGATGGTGAATGGAACGAGACATCATGTGCTGCACACGCTGCATACTCCCCACTTCAAGCACAAAACAATTAAAAATTCGCATGTGTGTTGAATCATGCAACAAAGATGGCACACCAGATTATTCCCGCCGTCATATTGATTAGGAAAGGGAGTGAAGGCACAACAAACTTGACCAACTTGTCGACCTTTCTCTTGACCTGGTGACTCTACTTTCACTGACCCTAAATCCTGTCTGGAGAGGTAGGGAGCGATCTGGATTTCAATTTTCTCCCGGACATTTGCCATCAGTCCCTCAACAAAAAAGGTTATATAGGCACAGGGTGTTGATGTCTTCAGTATTGTGTAGGTGGCTGGTTTGTTCAGGGTTATACATTGTAAAAAAAAAAATATAGTAATCCTCAGACTGGAATCAAATAACTCTCAGTTAATTACATGCGACTGGATTTCAATGGTGCGTTTCATGGCGCACAGAACGAAGAGAAATTTAGAAGAGAGAGAGAGAGAGAGAGAGAGAGAGAAGAGAGAGAGAGATAGAGAGAGAAGAGAGAGATAGACAAACAGAGACAGACAGGCAGAGAGAGATAGGGAGAGAGAGAGAGAGAGACAGCACATAGAGAAGAGAGAGAGAGATAGATATGAGATATAGACGAGAGACAGACATAGAGAGAGACAGAGACAGACGAACAGACAGAGAGATAGACAAGACAGAGAGAGACAAGAGAGAGAGAGAGGAGAGACAAGAGAGAGAGAGAGAGAGAGTGTGTATGTACATAGCGAGAGAGTTAGTGTGTGTTGTGGTGTTGGGTTTGTTGTGTGTGTGTGTTGTGTGTGTGTGTTGTGTGTGTGTGTGTGTGTGGTGGTTAAATGTGTGTGTGTGTAAATCGATGGGATTAATGCTGGTTGGCATATTTTCTGCACAGGGGCCTGAGAAAGATTGCACTGACATAAACTAACGACACACAGGACTGAGATCAGGCCACGAACCAACAGCACGTGCAACGACGACTAGCACAGAATCATCATCATTAACAAGATGTCTACTTCATCAGAATTCAATTCCAACTCCATCTCCGCCCCCCCCTCCCCCACCCGCCTCTGCTCCACCCCCTCCTTCCTCCCCCACCACACATCCTTCCCCACCACCTCCACCCCAAATGCTGATTAATTTGTCATGGTCACTGGAAAAGAAGACATCACGCCACCGCACGCGCTGCACCTTCCCAGATCATATGGACAACACAAAGGAAGACATTTGTGCGAAAACACACAACGAGGAAAGCACGCCAGATTATTCCCGCAGCCATATTGATCAGGAAAAAGGAGCGGAGGCACAACAGAATGGCCAGACTTGTCGCCCTTTCTCATGACTTCAGGCCTGTCGCCCTTTCTCATGACTTCAGACTTGTCGCCCTTTCTTATGACTTCAGACTTGCCACCCTTTCTTTCTCGTGACCTGCTGGCTTCAGCTTCACCGACCACAACTCACGTCTGGAGAAGTAGGGGGCGTTTCCATTTTCAGTTTTTTTTTTCCCTGACCATGTTTGCAATCAGTCAGGACAGAAAGCCTATTCAGGCACAGGGTAATGGAGTCTGGCATTTTGTTGGCAGCTGAATTGGGTTCGTGAGAGATCGGATTACACATTGGTGATTATAAGATTCTCTGCCAGTTGGAATCAGATAACCCTCAGTTAAATTAAAAGTGGCATGCGACTGGAGTACAACATGAGTTATTGGCGAAGTTAGATAGATAGAGAGCGAGCGAGCCGAGCGAGCGAGAGAGAGAGAGAGAGAGAGAGAGAGAGAGAGAGAGAGAGAGAGAGAGAGAGATACAGAGAGAGACAGAGACAGAGACAGAGAAAACAAAGAGAGAGAAAGAGAGAGAGAGAGAGAGAGAGAGAGACAGACAGACAGACAGACAGACACAGACAGTTAGGAGAGAGAGAGAGAGAGAGAGAGAGAGAGAGAGAGAGAGAGAGAGAGAGAGAGTAAATGGAGCGAAAGTTTATTTCCTCCATTGTATTTACATTCATCGAAATCCTGTTGTGTGTAAACAAACAGGGACTCATTTGTCTGAATGCAGACCAACAGGATACTGAATGCTGTGGAAAACAAAATGTGTATTCATTTAAAAAAAAATCATCATCAAGCAATTTAACTGCATTCACGTTGTGCCAGCTTACAGCAGTAGCAGGGAAAAAAGAATAAAATTTAAAAAAAACGTCACCATTGGCTGCTGAGGGAGAAGTGGCTGCAGCAACAGCAGCAGCAGCAATTTATAGGCAGCAGTGGCTGCAGTGGAGAGAGTAGCAGCAGCGAGAACAGAAGGAATCATAATAGCAGCATTGAAAGCAGAAGTAGTAGTGATAGCTAAAACAGCAATGGTCATCGTAGTAGTAGTAGTAGTAGTAGTATAGTAGTAGTAGTAGTAGTAGTAGTAGTAGTAGTAGTTGGAATACAGGCTATTTTCTTGACATTAATAAAAGTATTTACAAAATTTTGTATTTTTATTCCTAACATGACGTCTTCATTACAGTGTTATGACTATATTTCGAGCTGCCATACTCACATTTCGAGTCCAAATCGTCAATCAGTTCTTTTTGTTGAAACACAACGAAACTGTAAGGAAAGTGCAGTAGGACAGATCTTGCCTCTTTCACACACACACACACCACACACACACACACACACACACACACACACACACACACACACACACACACACACACACACACACACACACACACAATGAAGCTGAACCACTGAACGATCTGCTAAAGACAATATTAGGTTCCAGGTGACCATCCTGTCAATCTACGCGAACATAATAAAAGTATATCATTCACAAAATAAACGCATACATGCATACAAATATAAATAAATGAATAAACAAAAAAGCGGAGAGATAAAAAGATTAATCAAATAGATAGATAGATGAATGCATAAATGAATTTTAAAAAAGTACAAAATCTAAAATCGAACAAAGTAATTTGGATGTCAGTGCTCGCCGCTTATCAAAGCAGACCATCTTTCAGTCAGCGTGCACGACATCATCCATTGTTTTTCAAGCTCTCAGAAAAGCAAAAGGGGAATGTTGAACACCTACTGCAAACAAGTCCTCCACATTGAGAAGAGGCGATCAGTCCAGTCTAGACATCTGGCCAGTATGGTCATTGCACCGTAAAGGTCATTGCACCGTAGAAGAAGGGGAAGAACACAAGAAGAAGAAGAAGAAGAAGAAGAAGAAGAAGA
>JADBJO010013248.1:25000-32500 GCA_016801955.1 Conus betulinus
CTTAAATCTGGCTTCTTCTCTTTTTTCACCCCCAAAAGCCACTTTCTATTCATCCATCTCATGCTGGCTGCCTGGTTCCACGCGAAACGGTGGGGAGGGTGAGTGGGGTAAACTGATGGATCCTCAGGGAAGTACTGTGCGGTACGTTAACATTGGACAAACTCAGATCAAGACTAGAGAAAGCTGATGAGACTAGCACTTCTAGATTTGTTTGAGTCTGGAGCGCCGGGAGAATATGTCTCCTGTTTAACACACACACACACACACACACACACACACACACACACACACACACACACACACACACACACACACACACACACACACACACACAACACACACACACACACACACACACACACACACACACACACACACACACACACTCCAGACAAACATTTCAGTAGACTGGTGGATATCGAGAACACATAATCTGCATAACAGTCTGCAATTAATGTATCAGAACGCTGATGCTGTGTGAGGTTATGTACCCTGTGTAGAAGACTGCAGCCAATATCCTGTTAGCCTTTTACACTGTGAGAATGTGTGCCTTGTGTGAAAGCTGCAGACAAACGTATAGTAGGCAGGTGTACTGTGATGGCATGTGTTTTGTGTAAATGGCTGCTGTTAGTTTTTTTTTCCAGACGTCCAGCACACGCTGCGACCGTGTATAACAGGTTGCAGGCAATATTCCAGTAGTCCAACACACCCTGAGAACGTGTATACCAGGTTGAAGACAATATTCCTATCGCTCAAAGAAAACAAAAAGAAAAAGGAGAAATTAGAATCTAAACACACCAAAAGTAGTTAGGATAGAAAGAAAGAAACATTTGCTTTTCTTTTTTCAGGGAAGAACTCTGGAATGGTATTTGGATTTGTGTTACTAAAAGGAGGGGTGTCTCACTTGTGGCTGCATGTGGGGCACATGGGAGAGTGAGTGTAGAGACCGTTGTGTCTCTTCTCTCTCTCACACACACACACACACACACACACACACACACACACACACACACACACACACACACACACACACACACACACACACACACACACACACACGCGCACACACACACACACACACACGTGCGCAAACACGCACGCGCACACACACACACACACACACACACACACACACACATACACACACACGCGCGCGCGCGCGCGCGCACACGCACGCACACGCACGCACACACACACACACACACAAGTATTATCTACACAGGCATGTACGCGCTTACTCATGCATAAATCAGGTGGGCAGGAAGGCAGTTGGTAAACCCATGCAGGGATACATGCAAGCACACCCACATCCACATCCTTATGCATGCACCAACAGAAAACACACAGACAGACCTGTCACAGATCCACAGACACGCAGACGTGACAGACAGACAGACAGAGACAGGGACCTAGACAGACAGGCAGACAGACAGGCAGACAGATAGACAGAAAGACAAAGACAAACAGATGGACAGATAGATAGATAGACAAGATTGATAGATAGGCAAGATAGATAGATAGATAGATCAATAATAGATTGACAGTTTTGAAACAAAGAGAGGCATACAAAGTCACTGCCAAAGGAAATTCTGTTCTTTTGCAAAGAAGAGAGTAGGGAGGTTAAAACTGGCTCAGACTTTTTTTTTTTTTTATATTTTCTGCACAGGGGATTTGTGAAGGCTTGCACCATCATACCACTAACGACACTCAGGGCAGAGAGATCAGACCACGGACCAGTAGCACGTGCTGAAAACAGATGACCACTTCACTAGAATTCAGTTTCAACGCCCTTCCATGCGCGCACCCACTGACCTCTGCCTCACCTCTGCTTCCCACACAGACGGCCCTCTCGCCATCCCCACCTCAAATGCCAATCCATTTGTCAATGGTCACGGGGGAGACATCACGCATCGCACGTGCAGCATGCTTCCCCCGATCATGCGGGGAAAACAGAAAGGAAGAGATTTGTGCGAAAAACTACAAACAACGAAAGCACGCCAGATTATTCCCGCAGCCATATTGATCAGGGAAAAGCAGCGGGGCACAACAAAATGGCCTTTCTCATGACTCGTTGGCTGCAGTTTCAGCGACCACAACTCACGTCTGGAGAAGTAGGGGGCGATTCCAATTTCAATTTTCTCTGACCATTTTGCAATCAGTCAGGACAGAAAGCCAATTCAGGCACAGGGTAATGAAGTCTTTGGTATTTTGTTGGCAGCTGAACTGGGTTCGAGAGGATATCAGATAACGCATTGGTAATTATAAAGTCCTCTGCTGGCTGGAATCAGATAACGCTCAGTTAATTTAAAAATGGCTAGTGACTGGAATACGATGTGAGATCATAACGGAGAGAGAGAGAGAGAGAGAGAGAGAGAGAGAGAGAGAGAGAGAGAGAGAGAGAGAGAGAGAGAGAGAATATGACCATGTCAATGATTTTTTGACAATAGTTAAACAACCCTAATGCCAAGGAAGTGCATACGCAATTTTCACTTAGTGTTGCAAAGCGCTGCCTACCAGAGAAATGCGAGTCAAAAACTGAGCATACACACAGAACGAGAAGCCTAAAGGGACCGAACAAAAGAGAAGAAGAAGAAGAAGATGGTTCATGCACAGGAAAAGTGATTCGATGTGCCCATCCTGCTCAAACGAAATTGAAAACGAGAAACACTTCGATTTTAGATGCCCAGAGTTCAATGATTTTAGAAGATTGTTCTGCCTGCAAGGCCTTTTTTATTTGGTAAAACTCAAAATCGTCTTAAAAATGTAGTAGACATTGTAAACTCATTTGCTATGTCTGTGGCGGAAGCTTTTCGATTTGAGGGAAGAAAGAAAATTAACATGTAGGCTGCGGTCGTAAATGACGACCATGCAAGAAGTTGTTTATTGTGATGAGAATATTGTTTGATGAATTATATTTTTTCTTCATTTTCTAGTTATTTGTATTGTTCAACTGTATTTTCTGCTTCCTGAGAGAGAGAGAGAGAGAGAGAGAGAGAGAGAGAGAGAGAGAGAGAGAGAGAGAGAGAGAGGAGAGAGAGAGATGGAGAGAGAGAGAGAGAGAGAGAGAGATGGAAGCAAAAGGTAGTATCCTCTTCTGCGTCTAATCCACTGAAATCCTGCTGCGTAAACCAACAGGATCTCAACACTCCGGATACATACCAATAATAGGTTGGGAGCTGGGAAAATGATACGTGGTTGAATTCAAATTCAATTAAACAGTTTGACTGCATTCACGTCTTGACAGCTAACAATACTACCTGAAAACAACACAACAACAACAACAACGTTACTACCAGCAACTGAGGTAGAAATGGCAGTGACAGCAGCAGCAGCAGCAGCAGCAGCAGGAGGAGTTATAGCCAGCAGTGGCAGCAATGGAGAGAGTAAGGTAAGGTCATGTTGCTTCTAGTCCAGCCGACCACGAAGAGCTATACCAGGGCTGTCACCACGTCGATGGTATCAGCAGCGAGAACAGATGTAATCATAGTAGCAGCAGTAACAGCAGAAGATGTAGCAATGACAATTAAAACAGCAGTAGTTGGTAGTAGCAGTGGCTAGTGACACCACCACCACCCACCACCACCACCACCACCACCACCACAACAACAACAACACGAACAGTGGCTGTAGCATCAGTGGAAGCAACAGCAGCTGTTAAAGCAACAGCACCTGCTCGTCATCATAATAATATGGTAGTAGTGGTGATAGTAGTTTTTGCTATGCCTGGCGCTGCTCTGTTAGTGATAAACCTGCAGTAGGAAGGGAACAGTAATGTTTATGATAACCAGTGCTTTTGGACAGACTGTGTAGTAAGTACATCAAGCACATGACAAACCTCGAACATTGACAGCGGAGCATAAGCTACTCACTGAGCCTGCATAAAAGTACGTCAGATATTTTTGTTTTATTTTGTGAGTATCTGTTTTTTTTCCTGGCATGACGTCTTCATTAAAGCGTTATCACCATCATCATCATCATCATCATCATCATGATCGTTGTTATTATTATTATTGTTATTATTATTATTATTATTATTATTATTATATTTGTTATTATTATTATCATCATCATTATTATTGCTGTTGTTGTTACTACTGTAATAATAATATCATCATTGTTATTATCATTTCGTCATTGTTCAAGCTCACATTCCATGAGCAGCCACTCAATCTACTTGAACATAAATAGCATTTACAAAAAAAAAAAAAAAATGACACAAATAGATAAACAAGCAAATAAATGAATGAATACACAAATGGATAAGCACATGAATAAATAAGTAAATGAACAGATAAATAAATCAATAAACAAATACACGAATGATAAACAAACACACAAATAAATAAGTAAATAAACATGAGTGATAAACAAACACGCAAATAAATAAGTAAATAAATAAACGAATAACAAGGTACAGAATCTAAAATCAAAACAAGTAATTTCGACTTCATTCCCGTCCCCCACCACGCCACTCTCTCGCTAGCGTGAGAAGCAAGTTCACAGAGGAGAGTTCAAGCACGCAGGGGCCTGCACTGTGTTACCTCTAATTTGACGGGGGAGTTATCTGCGTTTGACAAGGGTTTTTTTTTTCCCAACGTGTATGCGCGCGCGCACGTGTGTGTGTGTGTGTGTGTGTGTGTGTGTGTGTGTGTGTGTGTGTGTGTGTGTGTGTGTGTGTGTGCTTGCGTGTGTGTGTGTTGTTCTGCCTGCAAGGCCTTTTTTTTATTTGGTAAACTCAAAAAATCATCTGAAAATGTAGACATTGTAAACCCATTTGCTATGTCTGTGGCGCAAGCTTTTCGATTTGAGGGAAGAAAGAAAATTAACATGTAGGCTGCGGTCGTAAATCACGACCATGCAAGAAGTTGTTTATCGTGATGAGAATATTGTGTTTGATGAATTATCTTTTTTTCTTCATTTTCTAGTTATTTGCATTGTTCAACTGTTTTCTGCTTCCTGAGAGAGAGAGAGAGAGAGAGAGAGAGAGAGAGAGAGAGAGAGAGAGAGAGAGAGAGAGAGAGAGAGAGAGGAGAGAGAGAGAGATGGAATGCAAAAGGTAGTATCCTCTTCTGCGTCTAATCCACTGAAATTCTGCTGCGTAAACCAACAGGATCTCAACACTCCGGATACATACCAATAATAGGTTGGGAGCTGGGGAAATGATACGTGGTTGAATTCAAATTCAATTAATCAGTTTGACTGCATTCACGTTTGACAGCTAACAATACTACCTGAAAACAACAACAACAACAACAACAACAACGTTACCACCAGCAACTGAGTGAGAAATGGCAGTGACAGCAGCAGCACCAGCAGCAGCAGCAGCAGCAGCAGGAGGTACAGCCAGCAGTGGCAGCAATGGAGAGAGTAAGGTAAGGTCATGTTGCTTCTAGTCCAGCCGACCACGAAGAGCTATACCAGGGCTGTCACCACGTCGATGGTATCAGCAGCGAGAACAGATGTAATCATAGTAGCAGCAGTAACAGCAGAAGATGTAGCGATGACAATTAAAACAGCAGTAGTCATGGTAGTAGCAGTGGCTAGTGACACCACCACCACCACCACCACCACCACCACCACCACACCACCACAACAACAACAACAACAACACGAACAGTGGCTGTGGCATCAGTGGAAGCAACAGCAGCTGTTAAAGCAACAGCACCTGCTCGTCATCATAATAATATGGTAGTGGTGGTGATAGTAGTTGTTGCTATGCCTGGCGCTGCTCTGTTAGTGATAAACCTGCAGTAGGAAGGGAACAGTAATGTTTATGATACCAGTGCTTTTGGACAGACTGTGTAGTAAGTACATCAAGCACATGACAAACCTCGAACATTGGCAGCGGAGCATAAGCTACTCACTGAGCCTGCATAAAAGTACGTCAGACATTTTTGTTTTGTTTTGTGAGTATCTGTTTTTTTTTTTCCTGGCATGACGTCTTCATTAAAGCGTTATCACCATCATCATCATCATGATCGCTATTATTATTATTATTATTATTATTATTATTATTATTATTGTTGTTGTTGTTGTTGTTGTTGTTGTTACTACTGTAATAATAATATCATCATTGTTATTATCATTTCGTCATTGTTCAAGCTGCCACACTCACATTCCATGAGCAGCCACTCGATCTACTTGAACATAAATAGCATTTACAAAAAAAAATGACACAAATAGATAAACAAGCAAATAAATGACTGAATACACAAATGGATAAGTAGAGGAATAAATAAGTAAATGAACAGATAAATAAGTCAATAAACAAATACACGACGAATGATAAACAAACACACAAATAAATAAGTAAATAAACATGAATGATAAACAAACACGCAAATAAATCAGTAAATAAATAAACGAATAACAAGGTACAGAATCTGAAATCAAACCAAGTAATTTCGACTTCATTTCCCGTCCCACCCACGCCACTCTCTCGCCAGCAGCGTGAGAAGCAAGTTCACAGAGGAGAGTTCAAGCACGCAGGGGCTTGCACTGTGTTAACTTTAATTTGACGGGGGAGTTATCTGCGTTTGACAAGGGTTTTTTTTTTTCCCCTGTCCGTTTTACCATGAGCAATCTTGATGCTGAACATTAGGTTTTTTTTTGTTTTTTTTGTTTTTTTTTCTCCCGTAATCAGTGTCTCTAAATTTACGCTTCTCAACTCGCCTCTCTCTCTCTCTCTCTCTCTCTCTCTCTCTCTCTCTCTCTCTCTCTCTCTCTCTCTCTCTCTCTCTCTTGAGTGCGCTACTCTTCAACCCTATATAGCATACGTTATATTGAAAGTGACATAATATTAAAAAAAACTTACAAACAAAAAAAATAGGCTTAGATTGCTAGAACGAATTGTCTATCATTAAAGATGTAGAAACCTTTATATTTGACATGAAATGATAAACGGAATTATCGTTGAATATATAAATCTTTCAATGACATCGTCTTTATTTCTTCTTTGCAAAAAAAAGTGATTAGAAAAAATAATATTAGCTTTGATCTTTGGTGCTGCTGGGCATTCATCTACAATTTATTCATTCGTAATAATTTAATGTCGACGATTTGCCCTCCATTTGTTTGTTCTCTCTCTCCTCTCTCTCTCTCTCTCTCTCTCTCTCTCTCTCTCTCTCTCTCCTCTCTCTCTCTCTCTCTCTCTCTCTCTCTCATATTATGCGTATGTGTGCGTAGTTGCGTGTGAACGTGGAAGTACGCACACAGGCGCACATGTGCGTATTCATATCCGTGCGTGTGTGCGTGTATGGGTGCGTGCGTGCGTGCGTGCCAACGTGTATGCGCGCACGCACGTGTGTGTGTGTGTGTGTGTGTGTGTGTGTGTGTGTGTGTGTGTGTGTGTGTGTGTGTGTGTGTGTGTGTGTGTGTGTGTGTGTGTGTGTGTGTGTGTGCGTTAGTGCGTGCGTGCGTTATCATAAGAGTGATGTCGTTCTCTCTTTCCAATGATTCACCCGTCCGTGATTAACCCCACCCTTAGTTAGAAGCTATGCG
>JADBJO010013248.1:40000-53465 GCA_016801955.1 Conus betulinus
GTAGAGAAATTAGGGGGAAAAAAAAAAAAGAAGGAGAGAAGAAGAAGAAAGAAAGAAAGAAACAGCGGACGACAGTTAAGAAAGATCTCAAATTTAAAAGGCACAAGTAAAAAGTGACCGAAATGAGAAAAGTTTCCCCAACACACGATTGCTCGACAGTAAAGACGGAACAGACCTAAAAAAAAAAAAAAGGTTCACCCAAAACTCAGTGACAGAAAAAGAAATAAGACTAGCACGCAATTGTGCGGTAATAAAGAAAGATGAACATAAAATCTCAGAGTCAAAACGGGTAGCAGAATTTCAAAAAAAAAGCAAAGAAAAAAGAAATAAAGATGAAGCTCTGTTCTACGTACAGTGTGTTTAAGGATGATCAGAAAACTTGAAACCAAAAAAAACAAAACAAAACAAAAAACTTCAACGTTTCGGTCCTCTTGATGACTTGTGACGTAAAACGAAAGAAAAAAAACTACGTGTATGCAATGACGTATGAAAAACATACGTAAACACACAAAATACGTTTTTAAAGAGATGTGTGTGTGTGTGTGTGTGTGTGTGTGTGTGTGTGTGTGTGTGTGTGTGTGGTGCGTACGAGCGTGCGTGCGTACAACGTGCGCGCGCGCGCGCGCGCGCGTGTGTTGTGTGTGTGTGTGTGTGTGTGTGTGTGCGTGCGTGCGTGCGGCGTTGCGTGCGTGCGTGTGCGTGACGGCGTGCGTGCGTGCGTGGTGCGCGGCGCGCGCGCAAACGCGTGTGTAGTGTGGTGTGTGTGTGTGTGTGTGAGTGTGTGTGTACGCGCGCGCGGATGAAAACAGAGGCAGCTAGAGGGAGAGGACGAACAGAATAGGGACAGGGAAAAGAGAGTGGTAGGGGAGGAAAAAAAAATGTTTGAAGGGCGCGCTAGCGTGTGTTTACAAATGAGGAAAAAAAAATAAGAAAGAAAGAAAAACTGTGTGTGAGTGTTGGGATGGAGGGTTGGGTGGAAACTCCTACAAAAAGGTGCATACGGATTGTCCGCATGTGCACATGTCTACGAGTATACATATTTGGATGGTGGAGATGGTGTTTGGGGTGTATATGTTATGATCTACATGTTATGTTATACGTAAGCTACATATGTACATGGGGAGTGAGTGTGCATATGGTGGGGTGGATAAATTGGGGGAGGAGGGGGGTAGAGAGAAAGGGATGGAGGAGAGATCGGGGGGAAGGGGAAGTGAGGGCAAAGAGCTGGGATGACTGAGACTAAAAAAAGTCAGATGTGGGAGTTGCGTCCATCAGGATTGTGGTGCCAAGGCGAGAAATGATCCTGGACTACGTTTTTTTTTTTTTTTTTTTTTTTTTTTTTTTTTTTTTCCTGGAGCTGAGGAGTGGTTTTGCCAAAACAGCAGTGACGGAGAAATGGGTTTGGCTGTGGCAATCAGCGTTGAAATGAAATCCCCACTGGTGTTAGATCAGACGACTGGGTGGCTCTGAGATGCTCCACAAAGCGCGTTCGTTGAGGGTACCATTTGTTTCCACAGCATACAGCTTTGAGCAGATGCTACATCTCAGTACGTACACCAGATTGATAGACTGGCAGGTGAAATGGGATTGGACACTGGATTTTCCTTTGGGGCCAGTGATGCTGTGGATGTTGGCAATGAAAGTGCAGGTTTTTACATGAGGTTGATTGCACTGGTAGTTTCGGCTGAGGAGTTGGTATATATTTTTATTTTTTTAATTAAACTTGGATCGCACCAGGTAGCGAAGGTCTTTGTCTCTCTTGTGGGTGATAAAGGGAGGTTTGGGGAAGATAGATATAAGCTTTGGATCTGATTATAAGATTCTGAAATGGCGTGAGAGGATGATTTTGACAGGAATGTTATAGGGGGTGGTAGATAAGTGTCGATGGCCCAAATACGGTTGTTGAGTCACGGTTTTGAACATCAAGGCTTCTGACTGGCAGGTAGTTTGTTCGAACAAGAGTTTCTTGAACAAAGTTCAATAGTGTGTTGTCAGAGGCGGTCATATATCGGTTTAATATTTTTCTGTTCTACATTGTTTGTGCAGTCTAACAAGGTAAGTGTGAAGAGGCGAAGACTATAACCCGTCTTCAAAGTGTTCTGAATTTTTCTTAGTCAGAATAACAGATGAAAGTGAAGATGGAACTTTTGAGCTGCCGAACCAAACTTCCAAACAAATTACAAAACAAACGCGACGCGTTTTGACATAGAAGATCTTCTTCAGTCAGAACAGACAGTCACAACAACGGAAACAAAGGATGAAAATCAGTTACTGCAGTTTGCTCCGAGAATAAGATGATAAGTTTCAGTTTGTTTGTCCTTTGTTTTCTTTGCTCTGAACGTTTCTGGTCTTGCCTGAGGAAGACCCAAAAGGTCGAAAGCGCGCATTGTTTCATTGGCAGTTCATGTGTGCCTTCATTAGGCGGCTTCATAGTTTTTTAGTTTTGCTTTTATGTGTCCATTTCGCGCCTGTAGTCACCCCATTTGAAACCAGAAAGGAGTAACTGGAACGACGTCAACACACCAGAGTGGTGTTCTCACTTTTAACCTATCCGCATGAATTATCTATTCTGTTGATACTGCACGCCTGTCGATTTTATTTCTTCAATCTTTAAGTCAGGTTTTTTTTTTTTCTTTCTGTTTTTTTTTTTTTTTTAATTCATCAGAACGCAAACACGAGCATCGATTTTGACATGATATAAATGATAATACTCAAACATACACAAAATTGAAAAAAAAAATACTATTATTTCATTACCAACAGTCATTCCACCCACACAAAAGAATCTTTTAATGAGAAACAAACTATGTACGCCATGTTTTAAATCAATCAAAATTGAAGTTGTTTTCCTCGGCCTCGTATACAATTCAACACTATCTTATTTTGATTTTTCGTTAACATAATCTCTCTGTACCCCTCTACCACCTAAACACCTCTCCCTTTCCGCCCTTCCGCCGCTCCTCCCACTGCGTTACTTTGTCTACACACAACACACACACCACAAACACACACACACACACACACCACACGCCCGTACGCACGCACGCACCACGCACGCGTACGCACGCACATGAGACGCAATATACAACACGCACGCGCGCGCGCGCATAAACACACACCACACACACACACACACACACACACACGCACACACACACGCACGTACACGCACGCACGCACACGCACGTACGCACGCAGCATCGACTCATCACACGCACGCTAGCGCGCGCGCAGACACACACACACACACACACACCACAACACACACACACACACACACCACACACCCACACACAAACACACAAACACACACGCGGGCGCATACGTACGCATACAACTACCCATAAGGGAGCGCATGAACAAGGAGGCCACTAGAGAAAAGACAGCTCTAACTATATTCAGGTCCAGGACAATGTCAGCGTCCTGGACCAGAACCTAAATGGTTACCAAAGAGGAACAAAGGAGGCCATCTACACATCGCGGCCACGTCTCCTTCCCTCAACCCAGACCGGGGCGAACACAACCAACCAGCAGCTGCACCTACTATCCGTTAATCGGTCACAAAAAAAGGTGACTCGAGTTCATCTCGAGATCACGGGCACCGGACCCAACTCCCTTCAGCGAGATTTCCATTCGGCGCCGACGAAGGGCCCTCTGGATGAAGGCTGAAAGCTTTCGCTTCGGCTAAACTTTCCTGTGTGAAAAGGTAAAATGACTTGTGGTTTTAAATCATTATATTTCATTTTTAGTTTTTTGAAGACTTGTTGCAGTGGAGGACTGTGACCAGTAGGCCGCCGGCCTACGCGTATGTGACGTACCTGTACCCGAATATACCAATCATCCTTTGTCTCATGTCGTCAATGTGGGTTAACCCTCTATTGTCTCCATGCCGCTCCCTCTCTCTCCCACTCTTCATTTCTCTGTCTCTTTCATATAGTCCTGTCTCCCATCGCCCTGTGTGTGGTGTGTGGTGTGTGTGTGTTGTGTGTGTGTGTGTGGTGTTTGTGTTTTGCGTGTTTTGCGTGCTTGAGGTGCGTGTGTTGTGTGTGTGTGTGTGTGTGTGATTCTTTTTTGCACCCTTGGGGGTGAGAACACCACGGTATTGTGGACTGTGGGTGTGTCTCTATTTTGACGCCAGGAGCGCAGATACAGCCAGCCGTGTCTCCCTGATGAGTTTCCGACCCAGCGGACGAAAGGCCTCGAAGCAGGCAATACACAATAATATCTGGCCTTTTAAAAGGTATTTTCATTTTCCCAGTTTTTACATCTTCACCTCCTGCTGCCCGCCCCCCCCCCCCCCCCCCCCCCCCCCCCCCCCCAGTAAGTTCAAGTTTTGCCAAGTCATTACTATGAGACCAATTTAGTTGTTGGCCTGCGCTTGTTTTTTCCCCCCCACTATTAGATTGTTCGTCTTTTGTATTTGTCTGACTTTATTCAAGTTTAAAAGGCTGTGCCAGTCTTTGAAATAAAAGTTACTCTGCTGTGTTAGGTTTCCTTATGGGAGCCAAGACTCCCCCACTTGTTTACTGTTTATTGTGTTTTACTGTTCCCTGCCTCATTTCATTTTCCGATTTCGTTTTGATTAAATCGAGGTTACTTGTATTTGTTTTGTTTCTGTCTGTCTTTTGTGTTTGTCTTCTGATCTCCCTTGCATCTCCCTTGGTGGATCCTCAAGCGTAGGCTCAAAGATTGCCCCCTACATTTTTATACTATCTGCATAATATCTGTAGTTTTTCAGCAACTTTTTTTTCCTCCCCCCACCCTTTCGTTTGGGTTTCCTTTACTACTCTTCGCTGGCCTGCTTTTGGGGTGGGCTATTGGATTCCTTTTTATGCACCCTTGGTGGTGAGAAACACCACGGTATTATGGACTGACTGTGGTGTGTCTCTATTTGACGCCCAGGAGCGCAGATACAGCCAGCCGTGTCTCCCTGATGAGCGTGTTCCGACCCAGGTCCGACGAAAGGGCCTCGGAGGCACGGCAATACAAATATATCCCTGCCTTTAAAGGGATTGCGATGGTTCCCTTATGCAGACCAGTTGAAGAGTTTTTCATATTTTCGTTGTTTTTCATTTTCCCAGTTTTCCCATGTTCAAACCGTACATTCTCCCCCGGGTCTGTTCCTTGCCCCCCCGGCCCCTCAGCCCCCCCCCCCCTCCCCCATAAGTTTCAAAGTCAAATTTTTGCCAAGTCATTTACTATGAAGAGGCCAATTTAGTTGTTGGCCTGCGCTTGTTTTTTTTCCCCCCACTATATAGATTGTTCGTCTTTGTATTGTCTGACTTTATTCAAGTTTAAAAGGCTTGTGCCAGTCTTGAATAAGGTTACTCTGTGTTATGTTTCCTCTTATGGAGCAAAGACTACCCCACTTATTTTTTAGGTTTCCTTTACTACTCTCTCGTGCGCTGCTTTGGGGGATGCTGCTATTGGGATTCTGTTTTGCACCCTTGGTGGGTGATGAGACCACCACGGTATGTGGACTGTGGTGGTGTCTCTAATTTGACGCCTAGGAGCGCAGATAACAGCCAGCATGGGTGTCTCCCTGATGACGTTTTCACCGGAGCCCATGTCGGACGAAAGACCTTCGGAGCAGGCAATTACAAATAATATGGGGCCTTTAAAAGGGATTGACGATGGTTTTCCCTTTGCAGCCAGTGACAGTGAAGAGTTGCATATTTTCTTAATTCATTTTTCCAGTTTTTACATCTTCAACCATCCCCCTCCCACACCCCCACCCCACCCCCCCCCCCCCCCCCCCCCCCCCCCCCCCTCAGTAAGTTCAAAGTTTTGCCAAGTCATTACTATGAAGACAATTTAGTTGTTGGCCTGCGCGCTTGTTTTTCCCACACTATTAGATTGTTCGTCTTTGTATTTGTCTGACTTTATTCAAGTTTAAAAAGGCTGTGCCCAGTCTTGAATAAAAGTTACTCTGTGTTAGGTTTCCTTATGGGAGCAAAAGACTACCCCACTTATTACTGTTTATTGTTTGCTGTCCACCAAAATGTAAACAACACCCTTCAGATCCCTGTCATCGAGTCCCCGGATGGCGAAAGAAAATGGAGAGAGAGAGAGATAGAGAGAGAGAGAGAGAGAGAGAGAGAGAGAGAGAGAGAGAGAGAGAGAGTGAGTGAGTGAGAGGATGAGAGAGGTGAGAGAGACAGACAAACAGACAGACATGACCGACAACAGACAAATAAACAGACAGCAGACTGGCAGGCATGCAGACCGGACAGACGGGGGGACAGAGAAACAGAGAGACAGGCAGACAGACAGGACAGACAGACGGGACAGACAGACAGGGTAGACAGAAAGAAACACATGAATAGAACCGGAGAGAGAGATCAGAAATCAGAAGTACTTGGATCTGTGTGATTACAAAATGTAATCAATGGAGACGGAGGAGAGGCAAGAAAAGGCGTAGTTATATGAGAACATCTTAATCATACACATTTAACGTTGAAACTCACAGGATAATCGTGAGTACAATCGCATACGCAAGTGCTTCGTATTCTATCCTTGATCCTTCCTGATTAGCCTACAACAAAAGAACAAGCAAAATTAATATCGTAACTGTGGCCTTTTAGAGTGTTTTTAAGGTGTCGCTAACAGATGTAAGTACTATTTACTTAAAAAAAAAAAATACTTAAGATGTTAGATGATCCCTGGTTTTGATAGTGGCATGAAAAACATACGCAGATGCGTTTTGCTTTTCCCTGCGAAGACTACTTCTATCTTTCAACAGGTTAAACTGTGTGAAAGAACACGACCAATCCATATTTATGTTCTAAAATCACTCAGCATAAACACACCAAAATCGACTATCCTTCTCTTAAGTATATCTTTAAAAAAATGGACGACGAATCCTCCCTCCTGTTTTATGCAATATCAGTGGGCAGTGGTGTTTGTTGTGATGTCCAACACAATCATTTCCGTCTGTGAAAAGAGCAGGTAGCAGGATGCAATCAGTATCTGTGTAAGGGGAACTTGTTTTTTCCTAATTTAAAAAAATAGTTTTGAAACATTTGGGAATCGTCGTTTCCTGTTTCGATTGAATTAACTGATCCGGGAATGGCGTTTGAACAACACGAAGTCCACACGGAGCAGTGACAGTAAAATCATAATGGAGGAGTGCAATCAAGAAGCAGTAAGTAACGTCTCTGAAGCCACACACTATTAATGTTTTACTGTAATGAAACATAGAAGCCACATAAAACCTATGAGATAATGACATTGCGGTTTCGGTTTTATTTCAGTTTCTCAAAGCCACACTGGCCAGTTTGACAAACATAACACTCAGATTCTGTTGTTGTGTCTCTGAGAAACGTTGCACTGGAAAAGAGCTCACTTGAAAGAAAGAAGTTCACAACCTAAAAAGTTCACTGAAGGATGGCGGATGAGGAAAGGGACTTGTGGGAGGGCATGGCATGGGAACACGTGAGAAAATAAAGGGATGGAAGAAGGTGGATGGAGAAGGGTGGAAAGCAAAGGGTGGGAAGTGGAGAGAAGGTGGTGAAATGAGCCGGAGAAGGCGTGGCGGGGGGGGGGGGGAGAGGGAGGAGACAATGAAAAGCAACAAACAACATCGTAATAGGACCATAGTACAGATACAAGCCCATTACTCGTATTACCCTCGTACCTCTCAAACACCATTCCAGTCCTTAAAGTATAGATAAATAAGAGTAGGACCATAAATGGAGTCCGGTGAAAGAGGGACATTAAGAAGGCGGAGGGGAGATGTAGAAGGGGGGCGAAAGAGGGAGAACGGCGGATGGGGGCTAAAGGGATTGATTTTCTTTCTTCACAGAATAGAATGTTTCGTACCTAAGGGTGCCCAGTGGCATGTTTCTTTCTTTCTACAAGTCCATTTTACGTTAGGTTCTTCGCCATACACAGCCAGAAGTCTCAGTTGCAGGCCAGCGTCACACGGATCCGTGTGAATGCGTTTTTTTTTTTCTTTTTTCTTTTTGGAAAGGTTTTAGCCTATGTGAAACCACCACATCTCAGATACATTTTCTGAAAAGCTGATTGATAAAGAATCACAAATCTTGAGAACGTGCTTACCTTCACACGCCTCTTTATGTGTATGCATAAACCATACTACTATCTGCTTCGATTTCAAGATGGAACGGAACATCCCTCTATGTTGATGATAGGACCGAAGTGAAGCAAAGAGGAAGCAGGAGGAAGCTGTGTGGGCATATGGATCTTATAACTAAGTAAAAAGAATGAGAATAGTATATAGAAGAGCCTAATGCCAGAAGAATGCATGAAAACGATGCAAACAAAATTACTGATAAGAAGAAGAAGAGAGAAAGGAGGAGGAGTGGGAGGGAGCGGGCGGGAGTGAGGAGGAGGAGGAGGAGAAGAAGATAAAGAAGAAAAGAAGAACGAAGAGGAAGAAGGAGAATAAGAAGAACCAACAACAACAAAACAACAAGAACAAGCAGAACCGAGAAGCCGACCATAAGAAGAGCGATTATAGAAGAATCAGAAGAAAGAATAAGAAGAAAAGAAATAAAACTAGCAGAAGACATCAGCAACACCAGGACTCGCCTCAGCAGTACATCCCATAACACCACGCAAATCAGCAAGCGTGACAAGTGATAACTCAATCACGTATCGAACAACCCATAGCATCAACGTAAAACTTGACAACTACCCTTTTCAAACGTGCGCACCTCCCTCACGTTGTCCCTCTTTTCGCTTGCGCTCACTGCATTCCGCTGTAATCATTACTGCATTTGACGCCAGAAACCCATTTGGGTCTCCGCGAGTCGTGCGCACTGCCATTGCAATGAATAATCGCTCTTTTTGGTCGCGTGTCCTTGTCCTTGCGCGCACCTTGAAAGTCTTTACTGCCGAAGGTTGTGCACTCGGACAGAAACCAGCTTTTTTGTTGGTACGGCGTATTCTGTATTTGCCTCCTCCGTCACCAACTCGTGGTGGTCGTTTGCGCTCTCCTTCCTGTCACCGCTGACTCATCGCTCTCTTTCCATTGGTCTCGAACATTTTCCGTCTTTGTGCCTCTCTCTTTTCCTTGTGGCAAAGTTTCTCCCTGTTCTCAAGCCCCCGTTACCCTCTCCGCCGTGAACCAATCCTGCTTCGGGTTGCCAATTAATATGTCCTAATAACTGTATTTGCCTTCCTTTCCTCGTGCCGGAAACAAAAAAAAAAAAAATCCGGTATCCTCTCCTCCCACCCTGCATCGCCCTCTCGTCCCTCCTCGGCTCCCCCCCTCTCGCGCCGGGTCGCTCTCCTCCGTCTCTCTCATCCTCTCCCTCCTCTCTCATCTCCGTCTCTCCCCCTCCTCTCTCGTGCCCGGCTCTCCACCACCCTCTCCCCCTCCTCTCCCCCTCCTTCTCCCGTCTTTTCCCCCCCTCATCCTCAAACTCTCTCCATCCTCTCCGCCCCCTCGATGTCGACGGTCTCTCCTCCTCTCTCCGTCCTCTCGGCCTCCTTCCTCCTCTCTCCCCTCTCCTTCTCACTCCTCGGTTTTCCTTCTAGGTATATATATCTATAAAATATCTATATATGTGTGTGGTGGTGTGTGTGTTGTTGGGTCCTGTGGTGTGGTCTGTCGCGTGTGTGTGCGTGCCCTTGCGTGCGCGTTCCTCCATCCGTGTGGTGTGTGTGTGTGTCCCTCTCTCACTCTCTCTCATCACCTCCTCTCTCTCTCTCTCCCGTCTCTCAAATGAATATATATATATATATATATCTGTGGTGCTCTGTGTTCTGTGGTGTCTCTCTGTTCCTGTGTGTGTCGTGGTGCCTCCCTGCCTGCCCTGTGTGGTGTGTCCCCGTCTCTCCTCCCCTCTCTTTCCCTAACTCTCATCTCTCTCTCTCTCTTCCCCCCCCCTTCATCCCCCCCACACACATTCCTTTCGCCTCGCCCTCTCCTCCTCTCCTCTCCCTCGTCCTCTCACTCCCGCCTTCCTCGTCCTCTCCCCCTCGCCCCTCCCCTCTCTCTTCTTCTCTCCCATCTCTCTCTCATCTCTCTCTCCTGTCGCGTTGTGCTCGTGTGCGGGTGTGTGTGTGGTTTGTGGTTGTGTGTGGTGTGTTTGTGTGTGTTGTGTGGTGTGATGTCAACACTTACATGTATCATACATTCAAACAACAGAGATTTTTCTTCTCTTGACACAATAAACAACAATGCAATTTATTGAAAAAGACAATGACCCTAATCAAACCGACACTGTCTCCACAACCACCTCTCAAGCCCCCCCCACACCCCCCCCCTTGTAATGTCTTTTTTGTTTTTTCAATACATCGGTAATCTAAACACGTGAAGTGTGACTCGCGTAATGACTCTGAAGCTGAACTAAAAAAATACTAAATGAAAGGAAACGGGAGACAGCAACAAAGCGGTGGAAACTCTGGGGAATGGCGTGCCAGTGATCATCTCCGATTACAAGTAGCCTATTTGTAACATCAATGTCTGTCTGTGGGAAAAAAAAAAAAAACAAAAAAAAAACACTGGATCATTTTTAGCTGAAATTTGCGTCGATTTAAACCTACCTACTGCCCGCCTCCCTGTGCCGTTCTCAAAGCCTGTTTCAACCATCAAGTACTGCAGGTTCACTGAACTATATTGAAAGCATCGATGGAGGCGAGATACTCGTGTTAGTACTATAAAAAAAAGAGTACCGAAAGGTACGGTTTCTCCTGGCTTACAGTGTTGGCTAGGCTTGCCTACAACACTATCGATAACGACTAATCAGTACTTTCTTTCTTTGTCTATGGCCTTTACCGGTAGTGTTCAAGTTATTACAAAACTCTATTATAAGCTTTGAAAACATAGTACTGAATAGTAAAGAAAGCGCAAAAGTAGAACAAAGGGAAAGTAACGAAATGCAACAAACCCAGGAAGAGCACACCTTTGCGACTGCATTCCAATGAAAAATCGCTTTACTTACTACTGCTTCTCGTTCCTCTTACAAAATGTTATCTGGTGTGATTACCGTATCAGAAACGTGAGCGTGGACACAGTCAGATACAAAGACACAGACAACACAGACACACAACCACACAGACAAACAGACACACACCACACACACACACACACACACACACACACACACACACCACACACACACACACGCCCGCACGCACGCACGCACGCACGCACGCACGCACACCACACACACCGCACACACACACGACACACACCCACACCACCACACACACACACCACACACACACCCACCACACGCACTGCACCGCACACGCGCACGCACGCACGCAACGTACGTACAACACAACACACACAACACACACACACACACACACTGTCCAACACCACCACACACACACCCACACACAACACGCACGCACGCACGCACGCACGCACGCACGCACACACACACACACACACACACACACGCACACAAACACACACACCACACACAACACACAACGCGCCGCTCGCTCACGCACGCACGCACGCACGTACATACACACACACACACACACACCACCCACCCAACACACACACACACACACACACACACACAACACACACACGCGCACGCACTCACGGATGCACGTCAGCATAAAGCACGCACGAACGGATGCATACACAAAGCACGCGCGCTCGCGCGCCGCGCACACGCACACACACGCACACACACACACACACACACCACACAACACACACACACACACACACAAACACACACACACACACTTACACATGCGAGTTATTTTTTGTGCTGCGCACACATGCTGATTTCACAAACACTCAGGCGCTCAGACATGCAAAGACAGAACATGACGTTGTCACTGTCTGACACTGTTTCTTGACTTCCCCAGGCTCCAGACTTCTTCACTAGGAATCTGGTTCTTCCAGGCACCAAAACAAACAAAAACAACAACAACAAATCCCTATCTCTGTGTCCTAAAATCAGACTTACCTTATGATGCCTTGCTCAGAGTACCTGGCCTGGGATGCAAATAAACAACGTGCTCAACTTTATATTATCAAAAACATTTCCATCCGCTGCGAGCAGCGAGTTTTTTTGCACACTGATTCTTCTTACCTTTTATTTTCTTTTGTCAATGTGTCTCTGTGTGTGCAAGTTTTTACTACCGCATGTTTCTGGTTCGCGCTAAGACTTTTTTTTTAAAAACTTTTACGGAGAATGTCAATTCTTCGTATTTGACATCAGAACCGACACACACACACACAAACACACACACACACACACACACACACAAACACACACACACACACACACACACACCACACACACCGCGCACGCGCGCGCGCGCGCGCGCGCGCAACGCACGCACGCACGCACGCACGCACGCACGCACGCACGCACGAACACACACACAGTGCACATGAAGAGAAAAAGAGAGAGAGAGAGAGAGAGAGAGAGAGAGAGAGAGAGAGAGAGAGAGAGAGATTCATATCACCGTAGATTTAACTACGTGAAGCTAAAAATTTGAAAACTAAGAATAGGTGCCCGGTTCTCTTTGATGATGTGATCGTTGCTTTCCATCCCTTCCTTCGATTCTGATTTTATTTTGTTTTATTTTTTTGTCTTTTTCCTGTCTTTTTGATAAAAAAAAAAAGTATACCGTAAATGTAACTGTCAATATATTGTCAATGTTATAATTTGGCACAGTAGAAGCCTAGGGCTTGTTGATGCTGTTTTGCGCTGATTATGAATTTACTTTGTTTATTGATTGAGTAAAAGTTATTTTAAACCAAAGAAATGGGAGAAACTTTTGCCATCGTCATTGACTTCACTTTATTCAATATCTTATTGAGGGGAAAGGGGAAAAAAAAGCTTTGACAAGTATTCCTTATCAACGTGTTCCTTGAGGCAAACAATAGGACAAGATGACCCACCAAAAGAATTCCTTTTTGCTGTGCATGTTTATCGTAATGCAAACACGATTTTTTTTTTTCTTTTCGGGGGGCAACCAACTCAAGGTAATCATAACTGCACTTGCCAAGAACATCGCATTGTATTCTTCAAAGATGAATATAAAGTACAGTCACGAATTTTTATTATTCATCCGCTGAAAACAAAAAAGGGGGGGAACAAAAAACGTCGCATGCATACATATCTTTATGCTGTCGATCTTTTGGCGCTACAAAGTTCCAGTAACCAGAAGTCGGTTCCGTCTTCCTTAGAGTGAGACAGTTGAAAATCTGATGACCTTTATCTTGTTTCTGAGACAAACTGTTCTTCCGTGATGGTCACTGTCTTAAGTCGTAAACTTCTGTTTCGAAACTAAGCTGTACTTTAAACAGCTCTTAATTTGTCTCCGATTCTAGTTTTTTTTTCCCGTTCATTTTCTCCACCTACGAGTATAAGGTGATTTGCAATATCTCTCTAGTCGTAAGCGTTTGATTAGTATCTCAAATGGATCCGTCAGTGCAGCCAGTTTTTTCTAATACCTAAATGCTGTGTGTGTGTGTGTGTGTGTTTTTGTGTGTTGTGTGGGTGTTGTGTGG
>JADBJO010013249.1:0-5000 GCA_016801955.1 Conus betulinus
TTGGTTACGGGCAGTCATAACATTGAAAGTCCTGAAACCACTCTTTTATGAACCATGCCTAGTGAACCTATTACTCGAACACCACTTTCGTACTAAATCCGGTATCACTAAGAGCATAGCAAAGAGTCATGTACTTTTGAAATGTGCTGTCATAGCTTGTTTGTATGAATGTGTCAAATGGGTTTGAAACCTCGATGACGAATGCCACCGAATTTCAATGGTCGATGCATACATACATACATACATACATACATACATACATACATACATACATACATACATACATATATACATACATACATACAGACACATACATGCATGCATACATACATACATACATACATACATACATACATACATACATACATACATACATACACACACATATACACATACATACATACATACATACACTCGTGGTTTGTATGAGCGATTCTTCATTCGCTTGATTGACAGCTGAACCTTTTTTCTGTGTTTTTGTTTGGAATATTTGTCTTATCTCCGTGAATGTTTAGACAATGAGTCCTAAATCGTACTGTGTCCTTTATTGGCTCAGCAGTGTAGGGGTTAAAACGATAAGAAACACACGCCCTGTTCCCACAGCGTTGCATTGGTTGCACAATCTGAAATCGTGCTTGGTGCTTTACTGAGTAGGTAGATAGACAGATAGATAGATAGATAGATAGATAGACAGAGAGAGAGAGAGAGAGAGAGAGAGAGAGAGAGAGAGAGAGAGAGAGAGAGAGAGAGATCGATAGATAGGGCGATAAGGTAAGGTAATGTTGCATATAGCCCAGCCTACCGCAAAGGGATAGATAGACTGATAGGTAGGTAGATAGATAGATAGATTAATAGACAGATAGACAGGTAGACAGATAGATAGATAAACAGATAGATAGATGTATAGATAGGTAGAAAGACAGACATGTATACGCATAGATAGATAGGAAAACAGACAGACAGATAGATGGAGTGATTGATTGATTGATTGATTGATTGATTGATTGATTGATTGATTGATTGATTGATTGATTGATTGTTGGTTGGTTTGCTTGATTGATTGATTGATTGATTGATTGTGGTTTGTAAGTTCAAGTTTGTTTCTGACAATTTTCTTTTCACACAATTTTGAACATGAGTTTTAAAGTCGTAGTGTCTTTGTTTATTGGGGTAGTAGATCAGGGGGGCTGGTGATGAGAAACACACAGACTACCCCAGGGCATGTCAACAAACAGTTTGAAAGCGGTTGTTCACTGGGTTGGTGGTTCACCAGTCCCTGTGATAAGAAACACACGACCTTTTCCCGCATTGTTTTTTTTCATGTACATTGTTGGTTTTGCTTCTCTCTACATGCACTGTTTCTTGTCCAGAGGGCTGAATGTAAACAAAAAAAAAAAGTGTGTACGCTTGTTCCGTTACCCTCTTAAAATAGAATTCGTTTCGGTTGTTCGATATATGCATCTTCACTTTGATAATCTCCAAAGACACTTCAGTACAGTACAGTACAGTACAGTACAGTACAGTTGGCTAGCTATGTAAAGTAAGATCCGCCTGTGTCCAGTGTCCAACCAAACCATCATGGATTACTGATGAAACTGATCCAGGCTCTTGACAGTTTTTTCTTTTGTCCTCCAACCGCCTATTTTTTTTTCCATACAATAAAATCGTTTCACTTTTTTTTTTTTTTTTTTTTTTTTTTACTTTTTTCAAAGATGGGGCTTCCATCCTTTTTTTCCCCTACCTTTTTTGTCCTGCAATAAGTAACCATACTTCTCACGCACCATGCAGGTTTGCATGTTCTATTACTAATGGATATTCTCGGGTGGATTTTCAGGGTTTGGGCATTTGATACAAAGCGTCAGGGTTTATCTATGATCTATTGTTTGGTGCAGTGACACATTCACTCTATGCATGCGTAAAAAGAAAGACAACGGGCGGAAGAAGGCAAAGACAGAACGAAAGACGGCGAGAGAAAAAGAAAGAGAAAATGAAAGAAAGACAAACGGAAACAAAGAAACAAAAGAAAACAAGGCAGAGAGAAATTAAGAAGAAAAATAACACTCGTGACAGTGATTGCAGTTAGCAGGAAAAGATAGTGAAATCTGGTATCAAATAAAGCAACAAAATGTTGCCGTAATGATACGAAAAGCTCGAAAAGAAACAGAGTAAGCTTGTAGTCAGAGAAGACCTAACATTTGTTCGGTAAGCAATTCGTAAGTCATTTAGGTAGAAACTCAACAACTCATTTACCTTTCTTCGCTGATCTCATTGCTGAAAATGTTGAGAAACATTTAAGTACTACAGCAGGGCAATGTACTAAATAGGGTAACTGTTATTGAAGGAGGAAATATGATTCTGAATCAGTGTAATCCACATTGCAGATGTAATGCATCTACGAGAAAAGGTGTTCCCGAGAGTTACTGAAACATTGAAATGGCAACGGTTACATCTACTTTAAAGACTGGTCATTATCTGCAGATTTTTATAGATGCCAAAACATTGCCACGTTTTGAATCTGAAAAAGAAAGGGCTCCTCAAACTATATCATATTATCTATTATGTCTAAACATCTAGAGAAACAAAGAATATTAACCATTCACACGCATTTCATCTTTTATTATTTAAATCAGCTAAACTGAGGCAATTTCGGTGAAAATCACTCATGACTGCTCAACAGAACAGTGACACACATACCGATAATGATTGAATCATACGTAAGTGATTGCAGATTTCGCTAAAACCCTTCTATATAGATCATTGCTGTTCTCTTTTACCAAAGCGCATTATGAACTTATGAACGTTTTTTATTTATCTTTCTTCCCTATATTTCATCCATCCATCTGTCTATCTACCTATCGATCTATCTATCTATCTGTCCATCTATCTATCTCTCGATCAATTAAATGGTCTATCGATCGATCTGTCAATCTGCCTGTCTATCTGTCTGTCGGTCTGCCTGTCTATCTTTTGTTTGTTTGTTGTTTTTTTCACACCTATGTATCATCAGCCTTTCTGCCTAAGCACGTGTAATGGTAGATGTTACCAATCACGGATTTTTTTTCTGCTCATTGACAGCTTGAGACCTCCTAAAGCAGAGAGAAGCTGAAAGATGTAGACTGTCTCACATCTTCCGCCAAGAAGCCCTCCTCAGAACTTCTTCAATGAGTTAGGGGTAGAACTTCGGGTGACTTACCGCTCACGTCGTCTGAACTCCTTTTGTGCTCACCTCATCGCTGGACCTCAAGGGTTTCGGCTCCACCCTGTCCATGTTTGAATAGAAACAATGGGAAGTAGTGTTATGTTTAGAATCAGCACATACGTTTGTCACATTCATCATTGCATTCAAAGTAGAGAACTATACATAGGTCCAGGACATTACTGCGTTTTAAAAACACACACACACACACACACACACACACACACACACACACACACACACGCACACACGCACGCACTCACGCACACGCACGCGCACACGCACACACACACACACACACACACACACACACACACACACACACACACACGCTCATGCAAGCACGCACGCTCACGCAGGCACGCGCGCGTGCACACACACATGCACGCACGCGCACGCGTGCACACACACACACACACACACACACACACACACACACACACACACACAACCAATGTACAAACCAATGTTACAGCTAGAATGAGTAGCGAAACATGTCATCAACATACTGATACGACCAAAATGATGGGGGAACGCACATTTGTCCAATGCATTGCACGGCCAACGTAAACAGAGAAAACATATGTGTCCAATACATCGCTTTCGGCCAAAGTGCGCGGAGGAGTAGCGGTTTTCCATTTATTTCTACGGTCAAAGGACGTAGAGAAACGCATATTTGCGTAAGCCATTGCTATGGTCAAAGTATATGGAAAGACACATATTGTCCAATGCATAGCGACGGTCAAAGAATGTAGAGAGGATATATCTGCATAACACTTTGTTACAATCAAATTAAGTAGTAGAGGAACACATATTTGATCAAAGGCTTGTTGGGATTAAAATTTATTAAAGCAGAGAAACGCATCTTTGTTCAATGCTTCGACACTGCAAAAATTAGGAATGAATTGCGTTCATTCAACACTTCGTTACGATCGAAGTAAGTCGAGAAACAAATATGTCCTATGTATCGTTTACAATATTATTACACTCGAGGTAAACCAAAGAAGCACATCTTTATTAAAAACATTCCAACACAAAGTAAATACCTTTTACCTGCAAAGGTGATATAACTCCCTAGATATTGTATGACTATGAAACTTACACGGTATATAAGAAACTGAAAGAGATCACACGGAAAAAAGGCCAGAAATATGATGAACACATATAAAGAAAGGTACGAAGTAACGCTTTATTGATACATAAAAACAATGTATTCTCAAAAATAGTATTTCTTCAAACAATGCGTATTTCTTCAAACAATGCATGGCAGTCATAATGCACAAACCAGTACCCCCTTATAGCAGGAAGACAACTGTCTGACAACTATTGGGAGTTTTGTTTTGATTTCATGTTCCCGTTGACGGCTATAATTATGGGAGTGTTGTTTTGATTTCATGTTCCCGCTGACAGCTATAATTATGGGAGTGTTGTTTGATTTCATGTTCCCGCTGACAGCTATAATTATGGGAGTGTTGTTTTGATTTCATGTTCCCGCTGGCAGCTATAATTATGGGAGAGTTGTTTTGATTTCATGTTCCCGCTGACAGCTATAATTATGGGAGTGTTGTTTTGATTTCATTTTCCCGCTGACAGCTATAATTATGGGGTGTTGTTTTGATTTCATGTTCCCGCTGACAGCTATAATTATGGGAGTATTGTTTTATTTCATGCTCTATAATTATGTGCGTGTTGTTTTTGATTTGATTTTCCTGTGGACATCCAGCCGGAGAGTATTGTGTTGATTAAATTTTCCCGCTGGCATCCAGAGGGAGAGTGATTTGATTTGATTTGATTTCCTGCTGAC
>JADBJO010013249.1:30000-32500 GCA_016801955.1 Conus betulinus
TATTGCTTTTTTTTTTTTTTTTTTTTAACTCTCTGACATGAAAACAAAACAAAACAGAATGAGACATTTGACAGAATCCTGGCGAAATCCGAGCAGTGCTTTCCTCTTCACTGCCTCGTTCCCCAGCATGTGTCATGGCTTTGTCCTCAAGATGAGGCGTCACAGTCCACACCTTTTTCATCATGCTGAAAGGGAATATGGCGATGAATACACCTCAACATTGGGCACAAGATGACATTAGACAGGTGTCTTGAAATTGGAAGAGACAGCGCAGAGGTATGACTGACTGTGTGTATGATCATGTGCAGTTATAATGCACTCTGCTTCCCTTTTCTTTTTAGTATTAGTTGCAAATTTGTAGTCAAGCATTTCCTCTACCACCGCCCCCCCCCCCCCCCACACACACACACACACACACACACACACACACACATACGCATACACACACACACTCCTCCTCCTCACCATCTGCGAGTGTACCTCAAAAACTCGCGCGATCAACCCGTCAGTTCGCGCCAAGCCACCAAATCGTCTGCGTGGCGAGCTCTATGCTGTGTCTTGGTGCCTGTTTGTACTTGCTACCCTTGCGTGCTGAGTACCATGACTGTGCTAATTGACTGTGATATCAAACCACATGAGACTGGCTGCTCACCCACCTCGGATACCAGTGAGTCAAAAACATCATCATCATCATCATCATCATCATCATCATCGCCACTAACGCTGTTGCCACAACAAACATGCTGTCTGACAATCCTCTAACCCCTCTTCCTTTCTCAACTTCTGTCTGTATAGCCACTAGCAACGATACAACTACTATCGTCATTGTGTTGATAGAAGTAGTAGTAATCCTCTCTTTGTTGTTGCTGTTGTGTGTTTTTTTTTTGTTGTGTTTTTGCTACTTTTGATCATCATCATCATTATCATCATCATCATCATCATCATCATCATCATCATCATCTTTATCATCATTATTGTTATTGTTATTATCAATTTATGTTATCATATTATTATTATTATTATTATTACTGTTATTGTCATTTCTATTATCATTATTATCACCATCATCATCACTATCATTGTCATCATCCTTATCATTATAACTGGCATTGCCTTCTTCCCAGCGGCCTCGTTTTCATTCATAGTCCATTTTGCGCCCAATAAGTGATGGCTAGTTCTTCATTTTCATTGTCCTGAATGTTATTTATCTGGCTGAAGAAGACTAAAGAGGTCGAAACGCATAGTGCTTTGTCTGGTAATAGTTTGTTCCTTCTGCCCGGTGAAACAGACATTTTCTTTTCATAGAAGATCATTTTGAGACGGATCTCTGTCACCCAGTGAGAGCAGAACTGGCCACCAGCTTCTGATGCTGCAGGAGCTTCATCATCATTGACAACACCTGTCCGGACATTTTTTCCGTGTATTTCAGACACTGAGCCGAAGCAAGTACTGTGAATGGATGCACTGACAGGTGGGAAAACACGATGGAAATATGTACAGGAGAAACAAGTTAGTCTGTTCGCACGGTTCCTCAAGCGCATTAAAGGTCCGATCTACAAGAAGTTCATGAAATTCTACGAACGCTATAGCAGTACTGGATAAGTCTCGCTTAACTGTCTGTAAATAAAGAGAGAAGAGCTCATTATCTGTAATAAGGAAAGAAGATTCATTCTTCGTGCTCATGCAGAGTAAACGTAACTCAACACTCAACATTGCTCAACGGAGCAAAAAAAATAAATAAACGCAATGTCTGTATTCACTGTAAAGCTGAGGGCAAGTTGTAGAAAATAGTGAAAAACACTTTACATCATTTCATTCTCACCGCGCTTTCAAAGTTTTGCGGTCATCAACTCACCACTAGTGTTCCATTTTTGTGCGTATCAAACGATCTTTATAGAGGGCTTAGTCAGCATGTAATGTTTCCCAAAGCAACGAACATTCCTGTTCAGTTCAATGCATGTTGTTTATCGGTAACAAACCATTTAGGTCAATCAGTATTTCGAAAGCTGTTCGTTTGATGCAGTCAAATGATGAAATGCGCACAATGAAAAAAAAAGGTCTATGAATGGGAGAAATTGCATAAAACTGTATCCGTCCATTGAACCATGTCGTACAAGAAGAGTATTCTGTGAAGTTATTGCACACCAAAGATTTAGAACATGAATAAACGAACTGTCAACCTACGGGAAATGCTGGAAACATAGTGTTGCACGCTTATTTTTTCAGCACCTATTGTTCACAACTTCCGTGAGACACAGACGCAACCGTACAAATTACTGTCAGAAACGACATCTTATGACCAAAGTGTACAATGTAAACCGGGAGATGATTGTGTTGTGCTGTATAGCCCAGCTTTGAAGCTGTTGAGTTTGATGGTGTTAATAGCACTTTGACAACAAAGATGAAAATTGTAAATTACACAAAATGCGTGTGTTGTGTGCAAATCTAACATTGCATTAAAGCGGTAATCACACACACACACACACACACACACACACAC
>JADBJO010013249.1:40000-47500 GCA_016801955.1 Conus betulinus
TCAGCTGTGCTCTTGCATGTTTCTCAGCATGCGGCTATACTAATCGTGACCTATGTTTTCTATTCAATGCAGCTACATCAGCTGTGCTCTGCATGTTTCTCAGCAATGCGGCTCCATTCGCCGTGACCCATGTTTTCTATTCAATGCAGCTACATCAGCTGTGCTCTTGCATGTTTCTCAGCAATGCGGCTATATTAGCCGTGACCTATGTTTTCTATTCAATGCAGCTACATCAGCTGTGCTCTTGCATGTTTCTCAGCAATGCGGCTCCATTAGCCGTGACCTATGTTTTCCTATTCAATGCAGCTACATCAGCTGTGCTCTTGCATGTTTCTCAGCAATGCGGCTCCATTAGCCGTGACCCCATGTTTTCTATTCAATGCAGCTACATCAGCTGTGCTCTTGCATGTTTCTCAGCAATGCGGCTCCATTCGCCGTGACCCTGTGTTTTCTATTCAATGCAGCTACATCAGCTGTGCTCTTGCATGTTTCTCAGCAGCATGCGGCTCCATTAGCCGTGACCCATGTTTTCTATTCAATGCAGCTACATCAGCTGTGCTCTTGCATGTTTCTCAGCAATGCGGCTCCATTAGCCGTGACCCATGTTTTCTATTCAATGCAGCTACATCAGCTGTGCTCTTGCATGTTTCTCAGCAATGCGGCTCCATTAGCCATGACCCATGTTTTCTATTCAATGCAGTGACAGCATGTTTTTATTCAATGCATGCGGCTACATCAGCTGTGCTCTTGCATGTTTCTCAGCAATCAGCTGTGCTCTTGCATGTTTCTCAGCAATGCGGCTCCATTCGCCGTGACCCATGTTTTCTATTCAATGCAGCTACATCAGCTGTGCTCTTGCATGTTTCTCAGCAATGCGGCTCCATTAGCCGTGACCCATGTTTTCTATTCAATGCAGCTACATCAGCTGTGCTCTTGCATGTTTCTCAGCAATGCGGCTATATTAGTCGTGACCTATGTTTTCCACTCAATGCAGCTACATCAATCGTGACCTATGTTTTCTCAGCATGCGGCTACATTAATCGTGACCTATGTTTTCCATTCAATGCAGCTACATCCTACATTTATATATATATATAACTTTAGATGTTTTCCCAGCAATGCGGCTACGTGAGCCGTGACTATGTCTTGCGAGTTTCTCAGAAAATCTTCCTCAATGCAGCCTGGCCCGGATGTGTTTTTGCATGTTTTTTCACCAATTCGGCTATTTCAGCAGTGATGATGACCAGCTGTATAACTCTGCATGCTTCTGATGCTACATTACCCGTGCTCTTTACACCCGTGGCTTCTCGGCTTCTCAGCATTTTCAGCAGTGCGGCTGTATCAGAGGTGTGTGTTTGCATGTTCTTTTGGCAATGTGTGATGATGTTAGCCACGACTAGGACTGTTTCTCCACAATTCGGCTACATTAGCTGTGACTTTTGGCCAGTACAAGTGCAGTTCAGACCAGTGTTGATTGATCCCATTCCATTCCACCTACACACGGCAGTTAAGTACACACACGCTAAGCCCCTTTTTGTGGTCCGAAGATTGGGGTATTTTACAGATGCCAAAGACAAACCACACAGCGACGCCGAAGGCCTGCGCTGAAAGCGAGCGAGGCCAGAGCAGATCAGCCAGCCAGACCCAGCGACACCAAGCACTGGGGAGATCCAGTAGTGCAGCCAAATAGTGGGAAGCTTCACATCCCCAGCCAGGCCTGTCGCAGGACAACCAGGACACGGGCCGCCCCCATGGCATACTCAAACACACTCATGAGCAACATTTCGGCCCAGATCGACGCAAAAGCTTCAACAGGCGTTGGCGCACAACGCGCACCCTACCACCACACGATGACCGCCCACAGATGAACACCCTACCCCGCCCAGCACAACAGACGACCGCCACAACCCCGCCACACCCCCCCCCCCCCCCCCCCCCCCCCCCCCCCCCCCCACCCCCCCCCCCACCCCCCCCCCCACCCCCCACCCCCAGCCCCCCCCCCCCCCCAGTGCCCCAGCACATCAGACGATGATGGCCGACCCGGCACAACAGGTGGCAGCCACACCCACGACGACCTTCACGGCACCTCCAACGCAATATGCCGCGGACTGGCAGACCACCAGCATCGTGGCCCAGTCCAGGACGCACTACAAGGGTAAACCCTCAAACATGCTATCACAATCAATAACCAGTCAGGTACCTGCAAAAATAAAAGAAAAAAATATGGGCAGGGGAATACATAGAACTTGGTTCCATGATTGATAAGACAGAGCAGAGAAAGAAGAATGCTACACACCACTCCAGGTAGAAAACGGAGGGAAGTCGCCAGCACTCCAGCTGGTGCCCCAGACAAAAAAGGGCCACCTGCTACCACTCATTCAATGGGTGAGAGCATGGAACCGTTTCTGTGCCATCCTCACAGAACAAATGCCAACCCTAGGACCAGTTTTAGCACACACCACTTGGAGACCGTCCTGAATCTTGCCAACAAAGGGGGAGGGTTGGAGGTTCTATGACGAACAATTCCGAAAGCTGATAGCCTTGGGAGAAGCCAAAATGGGGAGCAGCTCACTTGGAACTGTACCTAAAGGCGCACCTGGAGGCAAACTCCAAGGACAGGACAGTCTCTCTCTCAGTCGGTGGCACAAAAAAAAGACATACCAAGAGGGGCATGCTTCAAATACCACACCACAGGCTACTGTGCGTCTGGAACAGAGTGCAAGTTCCAACACAACTGCTACAACTGTATGGGGCACCACCCATTCACTGACTGCCAACACCCGGTCAGCAAACCTTTCAAGGTGATGAACCGGTTCACACAGAGCTATAATGCAGCACAGTCGTCCTTTCGTACAAGAACAGCACATACCAGCTGGGCCACACCCACCACAGACAGAAACCAACCCAATCCCACCACACTTAGGAAAAAGTGCGACAGTAGAGTCCTACCAAGCCCAGTCAAGCATGAAGTGTGTTAGAACGCTACCTAATAGGGTATGACAGGGAATTAGCAGTATTCCTTAGCGAAGGTTTCAGATGGGGCTTCCGAGTCGGTTACAAGGGCTCTTTAACCATAAGGAAGCCCCTAACTTAGCATCCACAGAAGACCACCCTGAAATAGTGAGTAGTAAACTAGACAATGAATGTAGACTAGGACGATTAGCAGGCCCATTTAAGGAGAAACCATTTTCAAACCTTACCATTTCACCGATAGGTCTGGTGCCCAAGAAAGAGACAGGTAAATTTCGTCTGATACACCATCTCTCATACCCCCAAGGGGAATCGATAAATGACGGAATACCAGACACAGAAGCTATGGTTCGGTACCAATCTATATAGACGAAGCAGTAGTAGCAGCAATCACACGCATAGGAACAAAAGGTTACTTAGCAAAGACAGACATTGCAGACGCTTTCAGGATCATTCCCCTACACCCTTCACAGTACCCCCTCTTTGGTTTGTGTTGGAAAGGGCAATATTACTACGACAAATGCCTCCCCATGGGTTGTAGATCCAGCTGTCGTATATTCGAAACGCTCAGTAACGCCCTGCACTGGATGGCCGGTGCAAAGCTGAACATACCAAATATGGCACATGTATTAGATGATTTCTTGATAGTCGAAGACACACAACAGAAATGCCAGACCAGTCTTAGGAAGTTCCTAGCACTGTGCTCCAATCTGGGAATTCCAACAGCACCAGAAAAAACCACGCAACCAACGCAGGTACTGACTTTCTTTGGGGTTACGAGCTCGATACGCGACAGATGGAAATCAGACTTCCTCCGGATAAGCTCACCAAAGGCAAGGCACTCGTAGCAGAATGCCTGACAAAAAACAAAGTACAGCTGCGTTTTTTACAGTCGGTTATAGGTTTTCTCAACTTTGCGTGTGGAGCCATTGTACCAGGCCGACCATTCCTACGGAGACTGATCAACCTAACGATTGGCATACAGAAACCTTTTCATTACCTAAGGATTACAAAGTCTGCAAGAGACGATCTCCAGACTTGGGAGCTATTCCTACAAGAGTTCAATGGGAAGTCGCTCATGCTCCCAACCAGGTGGTCATCTTCGCAACATCTTCGCCTATTCACAGACGCAGCCGGTTCAGTAGGTTATGGGTGCCATAATGGGTAATGCATGGTTCTATGGTACATGGGAAGGCCAATGGGTAACACAGTCGATAACATTATTAGAACTTTACCCCATAGTGTTAGCAGTAGAAACATGGGCACGAGCAATGGCCAATTCCTGCGTAGAATTCCATACAGACAACATTGCAGTAACAGACATTGTGAACAAACAAACATCAAAGGACGGAAAGATAATGGTGCTAGTACGTAGATTAGTATTAACATGTCTTCGCTTCAATATCCTGTTCAAAGCATATCATGTACCCGGTACCAAAAATAGATTAGCAGACTCGCTGTCTCGGTTGCAGGTAGAGGAATTCAGAAGGCTGGCACCCTCTGCCAACAAGCTTCCCACGCCAGTGCCGCCACTGCCCGAGTTGCCGCACTCATAGGGACAGCTCAAGATCTATTACAAACATCCCTTGCACCATCAACCCAGAAGGCATACAGGCGTAGCTGGGACCGGTTTTTAGATTTCGCTACAGAATTGCGGTTATCCGCTAGTCTCCCTTAGAAGCAGGTACAGTCGCACTATTCATTGCAGACCTGGTACAAAAAAGTTTCAAACCGGCAACTCTGTCGGCACACATCTCGGCAATCAGTTACTTACACAAGATCAGATCCTTACCAGACCCAACAGCAGCCTTTTTCATACAGAAGATGATCGCTTCATCATACCACAAGCGGCAACCATCATGCGACACAAGGCTACCACTCGATAAAGGTATGCTGAAGAACTTAGTTTCCGCCCTGCGTCACACATGCCCCAACATGAAAGAGTGCATCCTTTTCCAAGCTATGTACCTACTAGCCTTTCATGCCTTCCTACGCATTGGCGAAATAACGGTACACTCCGCTACGGACAAAAACCCCAACCTTCTTGGGGTACATCAGGTCACAATTAAGCAGTCGCATATGACAGTGACATTTCTTCATTACAAACACAGTCAAGGTCAGACCTTCTCTTTAGACATACAAAAAGGGACAGCAGGGGAATGTCCTATACAGGCCATGAAAGATTATTTAGCAGACAGGGGCCTCGCGCCTGGACCCCTATTCCTCAAGGCCCCAGGAGTCCCCGTCACCAGATCAGTATTTAACACCCAGCTGCGCCTCACACTGGCGTTTTGCCGCTACCCAGCAGCACAATTCACATCACATAGCTTTAGGATAGGAGCAGCAACAGCAGCGGCAGCTCGGGGCATGTCAGACACACAGATAAGGCAACTAGGGAGATGGAAGTCGGACGCATTCAAAAGATACATTAGGAACAGTAGCCGTTCTTCGTCACTCTAAATACTAGGACAGCCTTGCTCTTACCCAGACATGTTTCAGTCAGTATGACCCGATCAAGAGTGAAGATACTGCCTCCTCGTTCTGGGTTTCTATTGGTTACAGGTCCTGGGGGGCTCCGGACCTGCGGATGCTAACAGACAATGCCGGCGGACAAGGGCACAGCAAAGGCAAAAAAAAAAAAAAAAAGACAGGCAACCCCCACAAGACATTGTGTATGTGTACACTCTGCTTGTGTACAAAGGAACAGTTCACTGCTTACATAGTATATTCTTGTGTGCAACAGTATGTTCCAGGTGCGTGTGCGCGCGGAGGATGCGTGTGTGCGCGCGAGTGGCTGTGCGCGGGCACGCGCGTGTGGGTGTAGCTATGTTGATGACCTATGAACGCAATATTTGGTGCGTGTGTGTTTTCCACTTACATTCTAAGATGTTGAATTGTTAAAACTTGTAAAGCGCCCGGAAGCCTACTTGTTAGGTTGGGTGCTATAGTAATTGTTATTATTTTTGTTATGATTTCGTAATCCTCAGACAGTCAACGCGCTTAGGTCCACTACCTTCCGGTTGTGACTCGGGGGTCAACACTTCATGCCCAAAAAGAGCAAGAAGTGTCTCATGGCGCTTTCCCCCCTTCAGTCAAACTCAAAGTTCAGATCCCAGGGGAATTGATGTTTTAACCCCTTCAGCAGTGTTGGAAAGAAATCGGCGCAAAGCGCTGGTCAGAAATCGAAAGAAATACTGGATTATTAGCCGTTAACTGGCAAACAAATGGTATTTTCCTTATGAAACTGTTGTGACTTAAATGTTGAATCCAGTTACTGGCAAAAACAATATATTGTCCTTTTGAAGCTATTGGAGAGTTTAATCGTCGAATTCCATTACCTGACACACAAAAGGTATTGTACATTTGAAGCTAAGTTTGAATTTATTCGTTGAATGCCTCACTTGCAGAAAACAAAGTGATCAAAGAAAAACGCTTAAAGTAATGGGACGTAAAGTTACGCAATTACAAGGGAAAAGGAATTATGAGGTTGACAGGTTCACTATTATGTGTACCTGTTCATATACCCACCGGGTATAATGCTTGTATATGGAAAGTGACACATTATAATTTCACTCATGGAGTGGACCTAAGCGCAATACATATCTTTGTGTCATGTGTTTGCATGTATGTGAGAAAAGCGTGAAAGAGAAAGCATGTTGATTAGGTGGTGAGTGAAGATAGGTGAGGAGATGAAAGAGAACAGTTATCATTTCAGATCCCAGGCGCTTTCCCCCCTTCAGTCAAACTCAAAGTTCAGATCCCAGGGGAATTGATGTTTTAACCCCTTCAGCAGTGTTGGAAAGAAAATCGGCGCAAAGCGCTGGTCAGAAATCGAAAGAAAATACTGGATTATTAGCCGTTAACTGGCAAACAAATGGTATTTTCCTTATGAAACTGTTGTGACTTAAATGTTGAATCCAGTTACCTGGCAAACAAATATATTGTCCCTTTTGAAGCTATTGGAGAGTTTAATCGTCGAATTCCATTACTGACACACAAAAGGTATTGTACATTTGAAGCTAAGTTTGAATTTTATTCGTTGAATGCCTCACTTGCAGAAAACAAAGTGATCAAAGAAAAACGCTTAAAGTAATGGGACGTAAAGTTACGCAATTACAAGGGAAAAGGAATTATGAGGTTGACAGGTTCACTATTATGTGTACCTGTTCATATACCACACGGGTATAATGCTTGTATATGGAAAAGTGACACATTATAATTTCACTCATGGAGGGACCTAAGCGCAATACAATATATCTTTGTGTCATGTGTTGCATGTATGTGAAAAAGCGTGAAAGAGAAAGCATGTTGATTAGGTGGTGAGTGAAGATAGGTGAGGAGATGAAAGAGAACAGTTATCAATTGCCATGGGACCTAACAAGAAGCATCAGCAAGTACCCTACTCACAAAGATGCATTCACTGTCTGGAAGACACATCATCTGCCATGAAGGTGCGTAACATCTGTCCGTCCCTTTGCCCTTAGATCAATGCCAGAAGCACAACCGTTTCAGGTATGTATGTTCCAAGTC
>JADBJO010013250.1:0-2500 GCA_016801955.1 Conus betulinus
TCTGTGTCTGCATGCCTGCTGTTTACGTGTCTGCCTCTCTGTCTGTGTCTACATGTCTGCCTATCTGTCTGTCTGTGTCTACATGTCTGCCTATCTGTCTGTGTCTACATGTCTGCCTATCTGTCTGTCTGTGTCTGCATGTCTGCCTATCTGTCTGTCTGTGTCTACATGTCTGCCTATCTGTCTGTCTGTGTCTGCATGTCTGCCTGTCTGTCTGTGTCTACATGTCTGCCAATCTGTCTGTCTGTGTCTGCTGTCTGTCTGTGTCTACATGTCTGCCTATCTGTCTGTCTGTGTCTGCATGTCTGTCTGTGTCTGCATGTCTGCCAATCTGTCTGTCTGTGTCTGCATGTCTGTCTGTGTCTGCATGTGTCTGCCTATCTGTCTGTCTGTGTCTACATGTCTGCCAATCTGTCTGTCTGTGTCTGCATGTCTGTCTGTGTCTACATGTCTGCCTATCTGTCTGTCTGTGTCTGCATGTCTGTCTGTCTGTGTCTGCATGTGCCTGTCTGTCTGTGTCTACATGTCTGCCATCTCTGTCTGTCTGTCTGCATGTCTGCCTATCTGTCTGTCTGTGTCTACATGTCTGCCTATCTGTCTGTCTGCATGTCTGCCTGCCTGTCTGTCTGTGTCTACATATCTGTCTGTCTGTGTCTGCATGTCTGCCTGTCTGCCTGTCTGTCTGTCTGTGTCTGCATGTCTGCCTATCTGTCTGTCTGTGTCTGCATGTCTGCCTGTCTGTCTGCCTGTCTGTCTGCCTGTGTCTGCATGTCTGTCTGTCTGTCTGCATGTCTGCCTGTGTCTGCCTGTCTGTGTCTGCCTGTCTGCCTGTCTATGTCTGCCTGTCTGTCTGTCTGTCTGTGTCTGCATGTTGTCTACCCATCTCTCCCTCCACTGGAAGCAGTCTGCAGTCCGCCTGTGCATGATAGTAAGTCATCCTCGGACAGGGATGGCACCATAAACACCGGGGGCCTGGCTCACTCAGTCCTCTGGCACTTGACAGCACTTGCAGCCTGCCACCTCATTCCACCAACATCATAACAACACGCACCGTAGTTTACGTGCGCACGTAAACGCGCGCGTGGACGCGCACGCACACACTCACACACGCACTCGCACATAGACACGTACGGAAGCACAACACACGTACGCACACACACGCATGTGTACGTGCGTATGCACGCATACATGAGACAGAGAGAGAGAGAGACAGACAGACAGAGACAGAGAGAGAGAGAGAGCGTGAGAGAGAGAGAGAGAGAGAGAATATAGGAAGAGGAGTGAGACAGATGTATGTGAAGTGGAAACAGAAATTTAGGAGAAAAGAAAAAAAAACTGGTGCAATACAGAGAGAAACAGAGCAGAAACAGACCGACAGGCTGACAGACAGATTAAGACTGAGATAGAAGGTAAGACAGCGATGGCAGATTGAGAGACAGAAAGCTAGAGTCAGGGAGGGGAGAGAGAGAGCGAGAGAGAGAGAGAGAGGAGAGAGAGAGAGAGGAGAGAGAGAGAGAGAAGGTAACGAAGCGAAAGCAGATAGATTGAGAGCAGTTTCAAAGTTAGGTTTCAGGAGAGAAGAGAGAGAGAGAGAGAGGTGGGAGAGAGAGAGAGGAGAGAGGAGAGAGAGGAGAGAGAAGGACGAGCAGAATCTGAGAGTGAGGTTTGAGAGAGAGAGAGAGAGAGAGAGAGAGAGAGAGAGAAAAACAATGGTCAAGAAAGACCAGAGGGGCAAATTGCCTATTTTGACTCATGTGTGATGACTAAATACTACTGGAAGTTGTGGGGCAAATGGTAGGTGGGGGTAAATATGAGCAGAGAGTAGGGGCCCGGGGGGGGGGGGGGGGGAGGAGGGTGGTAGGGGGGTGGGAGGGAGGCGGAGTTGCAAGGGCACGGCATATCTCGTTTGCTTGATCAAAATCCAATTACCCGGCAACAACCAACGATTTATTTTTTTCTTGCTCAGCCTCTTATCATCTCTATATTACAGAACTGTAATGCAAAGTCGCAAAGAGATACGACTGGAAAACAAGTACAATGACAATCTCGGCCTCCGATTCCCAGCCTCCTCCTCATAAACTGTGGCTCCTTTTTTTTTTTTTTTTTTATTTAACTCTTATACAGTGATGAGCATCAAGTTGCTGAAGGGAGATTTCTTTTTAATGATAATGATAATGTTGCTTATAGCCCAGCCGACCGCAAAGGGCCATATCAGGGCAGTCACCGCGTTTAAGTCAGTTCACAAGTCATTACGAAAAAAAGAAAAAAGGAAGGAAAAAAAAAAAAAAAAAACAAAAAAAAAAAACCCTCATTCAGACAAACTTTTAAACATACACCTTCTGAAAGCACACTGGAAATTTCCGTGAAAAATCTTTCTTGTGTAAAATTTCAGATCAGATTTTTTTTTTAAATGTTGATCTCTTTCAGAAATTCAAAGATCACATCGGATGGGAACATCTCTGAACAAGGTTTTCATGGAGTCTGCTGTGTAAAATGTTTA
>JADBJO010013250.1:15000-53453 GCA_016801955.1 Conus betulinus
ACAAAAGAATGCAATCACAACAAAAGTGGAATGGCCTAATAACTGTCACGTTACTCGCTATGGAAAAAAAAAATATATGAGTACGTGTGAGTACACCGCTCAAGATTAGAGGCATTCTTGGCGAAGAAATGCTGTTTCATTTTAAGGCAGAAACTCTCAGTTACTTTATGACTGTTTTATTGCCAGGCAGAAACTCTTTCGTTATCTTATTACCTCCTACAAGGATACCATGGTTTTTTTTTTTTTTTTTTTTTTCAAACCAACGTCTGTTTGTTTCTCTTCCATAAAGACAATGCCTTTTTTTTTTTTTCAAAACCGTGGTAAACGGAATGTGCGCTTAAAGAATGAACTCATCAACTTTTAGTACAGATTCAGAATTTCACAACACAGTAGTACTTTCACAATGTAATGTAATGTTATGTAAAAGAATATTTTTAGAGCACTTTACCTCATGACAGCCCAAAGCGCATAACACCTACGAAACCGGTTTTAACGAAATTAAATGATAGTGTCAAAAGTGAGGTGACTTCAGACGGAAATTGAAAGACATTCTAAAAGAAAATTAAAGTAAACCCGCCAGATGAGAAGAACAAACAAACAAACTACAAGACAAAACACAACGCGTTACGACCTCTTAGTCTTCTTCAGACAAGATAAACATCATTCAGAACAATGGACACGAAGAACAAGCAATCAGTCGCTTCTCTTCTCGAATTTGGCACAAAATTGGCGTTGAATGAAAAGGAGATAAAATGAAATTTCCTCTTGAAATCCAATGGAATCTAATTTCCTTTTGAAATTTAATGACTAGATCAATGTGGCCCATGTAAGGATGTGTAAGATTTTGGTGCTGGTCAGGGTCAAATGGTGGTTCCAGAATAAGACCCAGACAGATATCTGTGCTCTTCTAAATTCCCTCTCCCTGCACGCTCTTGCAAATACCCTCTCCCTACACGCTCTTCCAAATGCCCTCTCCCTACACGCTCTTCCAAATGCCCTCCATGCTCTTCCAAATGCCCTCTCCCTGCACGCTCTTCCATATGCCCTCCCACTCTCTCCAAATGCCTTCTCCCTGCACGCTCTTCCAAATGCCCTCTCCCTACACGCTCTTCCAAAACGCCCTCTCCCTGCACGCTCTTCCAAATGCCCTCTCCCTACATGCTCTTCCAAATGCCCTCTCCCTACACGCTCTTCCAAATGCCCTCTCCCTAAAGGCTCTTCCAAATGCCCTCTCCCTGTACGCTCTTCGAAATGCCCTGTCCCTGCACGCTCTTCCAAATGCCCTCTCCTACACGCTCTTCCAAGTGCCCTCGCCCTCCACGCTCTTCCAAATGCCATCTCCCTACACGCTCTTCCAAATGCCCTCTCCCTATACGCTCTTCCAAATGCTCTCTCCCTACACGCTCTTCCAAATGCCCTCTCCCTACACGCTTTTCCAAATGCCCTCTCCCTCCACGCTCTTTCAAATCCCCTCTCCCTACACACTCTTCCAAATGCCCTCTTCTACACACTCTTCTAAATGCCCTCTCCTACAATCTTTCAAATGCCCTCTCCTACACACTTTTCCAAATGCCATCTGCCCTCTCCGACGCTCTTCCAAATGCCCTCTCCCTACACGCTCTTCCAAATGCTTTCTCCCTACACGCTCTTCCAAATGCCCTCTCCCTAGACGTTCTTCCAAATGTCCTCTCCCTACACGCTCTTTCAAATCCCCTATCCTACACATTCTTCCAAATGCCCTCTCCCTATATGTTCTAAAAATGCCCTCTCCCTACACGCTCTTCCAAATGCCCTCTCTCCTTCCACGCTCCTCCAAATGCCCTCTCCCTACACGCTCTTCCAAATACCCTCTCCCTGCACGCTCTCCCAAAATGCCCGCTCCCTGCATGCTCTCCAAATGCCTTCTCCCTACACGCTCTTCCAAAACGCCCCTCTCCCTACACGCTCTTCCAAACGCCCTCTCCCTGCAAGCTCTTCCAAATGCTCTCTCCCTGCACGCTCTTCCAATGCCTCTCCCTGCACGCTCTCTTCCAAATGCCCTCGCCCTCCACGCTCTTTCAAAGGCCCTCTCCCTGCACGCTCTCCAAAATGCCCTCTCCCTGCACTCTCTTCCAAATGTTTTCTCTCCCTACACGCTCTTCCAAATGCCCTCTCCTGCACGCTCTTCCAAATGCCCTCTCCCTACACGCTCTTCCAAACGCCCTCTCCCTGCACGCTCTCTTCCAAATGCTCTCTCCCTGCACGCTCTTCCAAATGCCCTCTCCCTGCACGCTCTTCCAAATGCCCTCGCCCTCCACGCTCTTTCAAAGGCCCTCTCCCTGCACGCTCCCCAAAATGCCCTCTCCCTGCACTCTCTTCCAATGTTCTCTCCCTACACGCTCTTCCAAATGCCCTCTCCCTGCACGCTCTTCCAAATGCCCTCTCCCTACACGCTCTTCCAAAACGCTCTCTTCCTACACGCTCTTTTAAATGCCCTGTCCCTCCACGCTCTTCCAAATGCCCTCTCCCTTCACTATTCCAAATACCTCTCCCTGCACGCTCTTCCAAACGCCCTCTTCCTACACGCTCTTTTAAATGCCCTCTCCCTGCACGCTCTTCCAAATGCCCTCTTCTACACACTCTTCTCAATGCCATCTCCCTACAGAGTACCCTGATAGTGCTAGCGCTACTTTCTCTTTCACCGTTCACCTTTCCCAGCACACTCTTCCAATTGCCCTAGCCCTCCACGCTCTTCCAAATGCTCTCTCCCTCCACGCTCTTCCAAATCCCTCTTTCCCTACACGCTCTTCCAAATGCCCTCACCTCTCTCCACGCTCTTCCAAATGCCCTCTCCCTACACGCTCTTTCAAATCCCCTCTCCTACACACTCTTCCAAATGCCCTCTCCTACACTCTTTCAAATGCCCTCTCCTACACACTTTTCCAAATACCCTCTCCCTACACACTCTTCCCAATGCCCTCTCCCTACACGCTCTTCCAAATGCCCTCTCCCTACACGCTCTTCCAAATGCCCTTTCCCTAAGAGCTCTTTCAAATGCCCTCTCCCTGCACGCTCTTCCAAATGCTCTCTCCTACACGCTCTTCCAAATGCCTTCTCCCTGCACGCTCTTCCAAATGCCCCCTCTCCTACACGCTCTTTCAAATGCCCTCTCCCTCCCTGCACGCTCTTCCAAATGCCCTCTCCCTACACGCTCTTCCAAATGCCCTCTCCTACACGCTCTTCCACATGCCCTCTCCTACACACTCTTCCAAATGCACTCTCCCTACACGCTCTTCCAAAATGCCCTCTCCCTGTACGCTCTTCCATATGCCCTCTCCTTCACGCTCTTCCAAATGCCCTCTCCTACACGCTCTTCCAAATGTCCTCTCCCTACACGCTCTTCCAGCTGTTCTCTCCTGACATGCTCTTCCAAATGCCCTCTCTCTACACACTCCTCCAAATGCACTCTCCCTACATGCTCTTCCAAATGCCCTCTCCTGTACGCTCTTCCAAATGCCCTCTCTCCCTACACGCTCTTCCAAATGCCCTCTCCTACACACTCTTCCAAATGCCCTCTCCCTCCACGCTCCTCCAAATGCCCTTTCCTGAGACGCTCTTCCAAATGCCCTCTCCCTACATGCTCTTTTAAATGCCCTCTCCCTACACGCTCTTCCAAATGCCCTCTCCCTGTACGCTCTTTTAAATGCCCTCTCCCTCCACGCTCTTCCAAATGCCCTCTCCTACACATTATTTCCAAATGCGCTCTCCCTCCACGTTCTTCCAAAAACCCTCTCCCTCCATGCTCTTCCAAACGCTATCTCCTACACGCTCTTTTAAATGCCCTCTCCCTCCACGCTCTTCCAATATGCCTACACACTATTCCAAATGCCCTCTCCCTCCACGTTCTTCCAAATACCCTCCTCTCCCTCCACGCTCTTTCAAACGCCCTCTTCCTACACGCTCTTTTAAATGCCCTCTCCCTGCACGCTCTTCCAAATGCCCTCTCCTACACACTCTTCTCAATGCCCTCTCCCTACAGAGTACCCTGGATAGATCTAGCGCTACATTCTCTTCACCGTTCACCTCTCTTCCGATGAAAGAACGTGAAGACCATCCATGTCTGCCTCTCCGGGCCCGAGTCATTACTAACATCGTATCAGGTAATTTCTATTCAAATCCCTCGGGAAGTTGTCTGAAAATAAGGCTTTGCTTGATGGGTCATGCCTTCCTCCTGTTTTCTGTTGAAGTGATCATTGTTGACTGCAGTGGTGTAGGTACACATACCTACACGCTCTTCCAAATGCCCTCTCCCTGTACGCTCTTCCAAATGCCCTCTCCCTACACGCTCTTCCAAATGCCCTCTCCTACACACACTCTTCAAATGCCCTCTCCCTCCACGCTCCTCCAAATGCCCTTTCCCCGAGACGTTCTTCCAAATGTCCCTCTCCCTACACGCTCCTTTAAATACCCTCTCCCTACACGCTCTTCCAACTGCCCTCTCCCTGTACAAGTCTACGGTTTGTTGTTTTTGCTGGCTGTTTAGCTGGTTAGGTGTGTGTGTGTGTGCGTGTGCGTGTGTGTGTGTGTGTGTGTGTGTATGTGTGTGTGTGTGTGTGTGTGTGTGTGTGTGCGTGTGTGTGTGTGTATGGTTCCTTGTGCTTGGATGTGCATTACTGTGTTTACCTTTGTATGCGTCATAAATGCGTGACGTGAATAAATGTGTGTGTGTGTGTGTGTGTGTGTGTGTGTGTGTGTGTATGTGTATGCAAGTGTATGTGTGTATGTGTGTGTGCATGTATGCGAGTGTTCGTGTTTGTGTGCGTGTGTGTGTGTGTGCGTGTGTGTGCGTGTGTGTGTGTGTGTGTGTGTGTGTGTGTGTGTGTGTGTGTGTGTGTTTGTGTGTGTGTGTGTGTATGTGTGTATGAGCAAGTGTGTGTGTGTGTGTGTGTGTGAGGGAGTGTGTATGCATGTGTGTGTGTGCACATGCGGCATGTGTGTGTGTATGTGCATGCGCGTTCATGCGGTTAACCAAGGTATGTGTGTGTGCACATGCATAATGTGTGTGTATGGGGGGAAGCCTAAAGCCGCTGTGCCTAAATGCTGAAGCTGAAACACAGCTTCACGTTCCACACACCGGAGATAATGTCTGCTGCAGGAGCTATTCTTCTGTGAATATTCTCAGCTAATTGAATGAAAAGAATGTCGAGACACTACAGGGACATCTGTTCTTACAACAGCTCGAAAACAGTATCCAGATGGCCGTTTGTTTCAACAGGACAAATCCAAAGCTTTCCGCATACTGCACAAAACAGTGCTTTCAAGTGTATGCATGTCATGTAGCTCGTCCGTCGAGTCAACAAGAACCACTTCAGTCATCTTGAGGCTGAATGTGGGGGAGGGAGAGATTTGTGAATACGCAGGTGGCTGATCAAGCCGATGCGTGCACAGAATGTGCGGTGACAGCTTGGACAAGGAATGTGGGAGACCTACTTTCAAGTCTGAAGAATAGCTTAGTCAAGGTACAACCCAACATTTGGTTCTACCTTGACTAAGCTGTTCCTCAGACTTAAAAAAATTCAGTGGGAAATATGTGGGCGTTCCTGAAGATGAAGCTGGCGAAAAGAGGGGAGATGGGCACTGAACAATTGAAGGAAAAGGCAGTTCAGTTTGGGGACAACTTCAGCCATGAAACATCAGCTTCACTGATGTTATGCCTGTCCAGCCAATAGTCTGGCTTGTATTGCCAAAAGCAGAGCAGCATTATGAAATATTATATTCACTGTTTGCCAACAAAATTAGCGGAAAGTTGGCATCATTTTGTGGTACAATTCTGTTACCAAATGAATCCATGTAATTTACTCATTTTGATAAAGATCACTTTCTCTTTTCCGAGTGCATGCACACTGCTTATCATTTCAACCAAGGAACTGAACAGCTCAGTACAAAGTGGTCAAGTGTATGTGTGCACATCCACACATCTAGACTGCACAAGTTGAATAAATATCTTATATGCTAATGGCCTAAGATTCGAACTACCTCCTTCAGTGTACTGTTCGTCAGCCTTTTTGGCAAAGATGTAATTATATTTCACTTAATGTGTTATCCACCAAGAGTGTGTGTGTGTTTGAGTGTGTGTGCATGTGTGTGCATGCGCATACGAATGTATGTGTGTGGGAGAGATAGACAGGCAGGCGAAGAAAAAATGAACAGACAGAAAGTTCCACTACATGGCAATCATCTAGAAGCTGGTTGTTTTAAAAGAGACTTTATTATGTATGTCAGACCTACACAAGTGATTTTGGAAACTTCTTCATTTTCCTAAGTCTCTCAGGCATGACTCTTGATCATACTATGAACAAAACAAAGTGATATGCGGAGATTTTTATTTCTCAATCTGTTCTGGTGCCAACATACAACCACAAGAGATACACAGGATTATGAATACAGTGATGTTCTAGAGAAAGGAAGAAGCTGAAGAGACTGACGTATCCTCTTATCCTGCTGGATCTGAAACACAGGACCCCAAACAGCTGATAAACAGTTCCGCTTCACAAAATGTCCCATCAGATGGACTTGAACAGAGATATTGGAACAATTGGGGATATGTGGGAGGGAGGGAGAGAGAGAGGGACAGAGACCAACATATATTCTAGTATTATAAATGATTTCAGTAAATTTAACCTTCTTCCCCCAGTTCACCCAAATTCAGTCTTTCCCAGAGGTACAAATGCTTCTACAAAAGCTCTCTTCAAAAGCCTGTAACTTCATCACTTTTGCAGCCATTCTCTTGGTACTTTTTGTTACATAAAAGAAAACCGATGAGGTCAAATCTCCTCTGCCAGGATCTGTTAATGTCTTACAGCACCATCACTTGCCTTGTTGCAGAAACACAGGACAACAACCTTGTACTTCTGCACTTTGGTCTTCTGTCGACTAGCTAGCCTGAAGGCCTGCCCATCCTGCCTGCTGGGGTTATCATTTCATCTGCCAGTCCATCTAAATCATTGTTGTCTTATCAACTTACACTTGCCCCCCGCCCCCCCTTCCCCTAAGTGCCACCCCCTCTGTCTCTTTCAACCCCTTATTCCACCCCACCCTTCTCCCAGAAAAACCGTTGGTAATTTTACAATATCCTCCCATCCCCACCCCCGTCCCCTTCTCAAACCTCATGACTCTTCATTCATTCCTAAGTCATGAATCAGTGGATAATTATCCTTCTGTATTCTGTAAATTATTTCTTTATAGTCTTTTTCTTTTCTATCTGTCCTATTTCCATTTCCCCTTCACAGTTCTTCCTTCCTTTTTCTTCCCTTCCTCCATCTTTCTTTTCCTCATGTCAACCCCAGCCCCCCCCTCCCCACCACCCTCCACCCCAATCCTCCCAATCCTTCTCCCTCTTCCTTGTTTTCCCCCTGCTACCCTCTCCCCCTACCCCCCCCCCCCCCCCCCCCCCCCCCCCCCCCCCCCCACTCCCCTGTTTTCTGCCACTTGAAAACCAGTTTGTGACCCTCTCCCAGCCCTCCCTCAAACCTCTTTCCTGATGAGTCTTGCACATGGAAATATTTTCATTGTATTTTCAATGTTTTCAAACTGTGGGGTTTGGTGTTTTTTTTTGTTGTTGTTGTTGTTGTTGTGTTCACAAATGATGAACAACTCTCTTCGTCAGCTGAAATTCCATCTGGGGAAAACAGTTAAACGCTGAAAACTGGAAAACTTTTATCTTGACTGTTCTCATCTGTATCTTTATCTATAACTTTATCTATATGGACGGGATAATGTCAGCGTGGCCCTGCCATTTCGGCAGGGGGGGGCTGGGGGGGTGGGGTGGGGGGGATTGTTTTTTACTGCACCACAAGCGCATATCCTTGAACACAAATCAGTCGCACGATAATAAACATATGAAAGAGAATTTGCCTTCTGTCTTGGCTCTTTTAAAATGCCATGAACAAAAAACATGCAAACGCTTTTCCCTCTTCAAGCTGGCTCTCAAGGTTATGTTTATGGCAGCTGAGCAGAGCTGTTGTTTTGGAGGGAAATGAGCAGCCCCTCCCCCCCTACCCCCACCCCCCATTCCTTTTCCCATGCACTGCACTAAAACAAGAGGAACACAAAACTTTCACGGCAATGGCTTCCATTTTCTTGCAGGTGAACTGTTGCTATGAAAACACACACACACACACACACACACACACACACACACACACACACACACACACATGTATATACATAAGCATGCATGCACATGCATTCAATGATAAACTTTTCCCCCTCTCAATTATGGTTTATGTCCCCCCCCCCCCCCCCCCCTCTGCACACACACACACACACACACACACACACCCCCCCCATCCCACCACCAACTTTCTCCTCTGCATAAATGCATACATATTACTCACATTGTCAAACCAGCGTGATAAATGAATGTATTTCTCTTTCTCTTGGTAGGCCAGTTTCATCTGGAACATAAACAACACATGTGTATCTTCAGTTTTGTTACAGAACAGAAAGCTGGGTCAATGCCTGGAGTGTGAGAGAGAGACAGAGACAGAGACAGAGAGAGAGAGAGAGTGTGTGTGTGTGCGTATGTGTGTGTGGGCGTGTGTGTGTGTGTTTGTGTATGTGTGTGTGTGTGTGTGTGTGTGTGTGTGTGTGTGTGTGTGTGTGTGTGTGTGTGTGTGTGTCTGTGTGAGTGTGTGTGAGTGAGAGAGATACAGAGACAGAGAGAGTGTGCGTGCGTGTGTGTGTGTGTGTGTGTGTGTGTGTGTGTGTGTGTGTGTGTGTGTGTGTACAAAAATCACCATGACATGAAGAATTATGCAAAGACTGGGTGACTGTGTGTGTGTGTGTGCGCGCGTGCGCGCATGTGTGTGTGTGTGTGTGTGTGTGTGTGTGTGTGTGTGTGTTTGTTTGAGAGTATATGTGTAAACATGTGTGTGTGTGTGTGTGTGTGTGTGTGTGTGTGTGTGTGTGTGTGTGTGTGTGTGTGTGTGTGTGATATGTCATATATGTGTGTGTGTGCTGTGCTATTTAGGTGTGTGATGTGTCATATGTGTACGTGAGCTGTGTCATTTATGTGCACTGTGCCATGTCTAAGTGTATGCTGTGTGCTGTGTGTGTGCGTGTGTGTGTGTGTGTGTGTGTGTGTGTGTGTGTGTGTGTGTGTGTGTGTGTGTGTGTGTGTGGAGCCCCACTCATACACAAATGCATGTGTTTTACTGTAATGAGGACTGTGGAATGACGCATGCCTGTGGAATGAGTAAGCCAGTACAAGAACTTTGTCGGATATGACTCTGGAGTGAGCGTGTGTGTGTGTGTGTGTGTGTGTGTGTGTGTGTGTGTGTGTGTATGTGTGTGTGTGTGTGTGTGTGTGTGTGTGTGTGTGTGTGTGTGTGTGTGTGTGTGTGTGTTGTTGTGTGTGTGTGTGTGTGTGTGTGTTTATGTGTGTGTGTGCGCGTGTGCGAGTATGCACATGTGCATGCATACATGTGTGTGTGTGTGTGAGCATGTGCGCTTGATAGTGTAAGTGAATCATCATGAGGAATTTTTGAAAGCAATAAATCTGGTGTATTTAAGGGATGTTTTGAGAGACAAGAGAGGGAAGGTTTTTGTAGGAGTGGGTGTGAGTATTCAAATACCTTTGAACAAATCAACAGATCTCTTAACACACAAGCTTTGCATGTGAACAAAGGTAAAGGAGTACTAAGGGAAGCTGGAGAAATCTAAATCATGAGAGTGGCAGACAGACAATGTTTCACTGAGGAATAAAGTCAGACAAATGTGGTGTAACACCATGTCTGTTCAATTTCGTTTCCACTTGTTCTATACTGAATGTATACTATCCTCAATTATCCTCAATTATACTATCCTCAATATATTAGAATGTATACTATCCTCAATTATCCTCAATTAGTTCCTAACAATAAAAGTATCAAGTCTGATGGAGTCAAAATGAATACACAAAATTCAAAATAAATCAGACAATATGGGGGGTTTCCCATACTTTTAAGCCAAAATGCAGTTAATCATTTACTGACTAAACGAGTAGTTTTTTTCTTTACCATTTTTCATGACTTTGTTATGTTCATCAAATTCAAATGCTCCACAATGTTTTTATTACTTAATTAAACTTTATTAAAACAAAATAAAAATTACAAAATATAGTTAACTACCTTCAATTCTGAAACTGCAGTACACCACTCTCCCTCCTCCCCTCCCCCTCCTCACCTCTTCTCCCTCTCCCTCTCTCTCTCTGTCTCTCTCTCTGTCACTCTCTTTCTCGCTCTCCTTCCCTCCATCCTCCCACCACCCTTTCATTTTTCAGTGTTCCCTCTGGCACCTTCCCAACTCCGGAACTAACGGCGTGCAACTTACAAAGATATCATGCAGGCCATGGAAGATCATGATGTCGGCCACTGTGGGGTGATGAGTCACAAAGTACACCTTGTCTGACAAGTAGCTGTTCAGCTCCTGTAAGGTACATTATAGTAAATGTAGTACACTGACAATTTCTTTATACTAAACAGGCATCAATATACAACACTTTCTCTATGGCTTACGGTGCTGTTTCAATATAACAGACACAGAGATCTTTACTTCATTACAAACAAAGCCTAATCAGTTTTGAAAATCATACTACCTAATTTGTAACTTTCACATAACTTCTTTGCCTTTTTTAATTTTTCCGTGTATAGTACAAACTAAGGGAGATAACCACGCGTTGGACAGAGCACGGTTACAAACTGATAGCACCAGAATACCAATACCACAGCATTTCTTCACACGTTCATAACGCTAGCATGAGAGAGGCTGGTGAAGGTTTGACATCATCTTATGTTTCTATCCTTTGGGGCATTTACTTGCATTTTATTGCCAAACAGTTATCATGCTGCAGAATTGTTGTTTCATTTCATGAGCATACAGCAGTTATAAATTTGCTTTAAGTGCTCTTCCTATGTTTGTGGAATAAAAGACTGATCTTGTTCTGGCAATTGTATCTATGATTTTAAAATATAACAGTTTGAATAATAATTCAGTGATTCCAAAACCTGATATTCTTTGGATTTCACGGATATACATCTTGCCAGAAACCCACCAAGTTGTTTGTTTTGATGACAGATAATATAATATTATCATACTCACAGAGAGAGAGAGAGAGAGAGAGAGAGAGAGAGAGAGAGAGAGAGAGAGGGGAGAGAGTGGGGCAGGGGGCCGAGCACTGCTATGACATGCCAAAGTTTGAAACTCACAGCCAATAGTAGCTAGGCTACATCTAGACAGGCACCCAAATAGAGATGATGATGATGTGTGGAAATTTTATTTGATATAAAGAGGACTTATGCTGCATTCCACTCAGTCAGTAAGGTTCCTATAATATGTCAAGTGTAAGTCTATGACTTTGTAGCTAAAGGAAACTAGAAAAATGTGCATTATCCTTCCCATTAAAAAAATGTGCCAGGACGGAAATTTTTCAACGTCATCCAATTGCAGCTGGAAAAACAAAAAAACCTGCCGGAACCCCTGATGATTGCTGTTATACTTTACTTACCACCACAAACCACATACATCTGGTAAAAAGAGTCCACCACCATTATCCCACACAGCTAGAAACCATCCAGACTGCTCTCTATTTTCAGAGCAGAGTCCAATGGTGATTATACAGCACAGAAGTTTTTTCCTCAATACCATTACGCTCGCATAATCCCTGTGATCAGTGATGACAAACCAGCAAGAAACAAACGGCAAAATGACTCTAAACAGCTGTATACTATAAAATGTGCCCATTCACACACAACTGCCCTGTGGCATGATAAAACAGCACTCTGGGACAGTGATGGAGTGAACTTACCTGCAACACCTGAGCGCTTTGATGCTGTGCCTGGCTGCAGTGCACCACCTGTGTCACATGGTATTCTAACCACTGGTCTACCGCCGCTTGCTCCTCTATCGTCAGATCTGCTCAACACAAAATGTAGAGTCTAATACAGATAACAATGTTCTTCAATTCTTTTTTGGTCTTTTTCGTTGCATTAAGTTTTTTTTTTTTTTCTCATCAACATTTCTGCACATAGATGATCTAACTACAGAAGACAAAACCAAAGCAAAACAAAAAAAAAAACCACCTCACATCATAACATATCACTTTCATCATATTCGATCAAAAGCACAGCATCAGATCATTCATGCTTAGACACAATTGTGACAGTCATGACTACCTGTTCTTGTGTAATGTCTTTTCATTGCAAAAAAAATCAGGCGAACCTTACTTTAAAAAGTCTTTTCAAAAAACAAGACACAAAAACATTACATTAAACTTTTACGTTAAACTGTTTATCTAAGATACCATCAGAAACCTGCAACAAAAAGGAGTAATTCATACACACTCATACAACAAACTACTTCCACTTTTCCATTGAAGGGTAGGAAAATGCCACTTTTTATCGGTGGCTCATATGAGTATGAGTTTTTTTAAAAGATCCACCAAGGCCAAAATTAATTTCAATTGTATCCAAAAACATACACAAAAATTGCATTGTATAACTGGCAATATGTTTCAACACTTCTGTTACATGAAGGTTGGTAGAGACTACAGATTGGCTGATTCCTAATCAAAAAACAACAAGACAACATTCCACAGTGGTACAAAATGGTGTCATAGAGTTTGTGGCCAATGTGAGGAGGGAGACGTTGTGTACAGTGGGGTTAGAAATAAACAATTAAAACAAATACATGAAATAAAGTTCTGCTGAGTTACATTTTACAGAATCTGATTATATTGTGGTAAATATATATATACCCATTCCTGACAAACGAGAGCAAACATTAAAAGAACAAGTACTGGCATTATAAACAAGTACACTTGCAGCACAAAGTTACTTACCTTGTGGAATGGTTCCAGCTTGGCTCAGATGTCTGGCCACTGTTGCAGACCCGCTAATGGTTTTGCCATTCTTCATTTTCACCATGGGCATCTGAAACAGACATCACAGACATTGGCAGAGTATCTCAGGAAGGGTCGGGGAGGGGAGGAGATGGGGAGGGGAAGAGTTGTCCAGTTTAGGCCATTTCATAAACAGAGTTGAGAGCTGGTTCTCTTCTTCTACCTCAACTCCACAGAAAGTCATTGGGCCGCCGCACTTAAGAACTGTTCACGGATTCCTCCAGCTCTTCTGGGCATGTGCTAAAGGCTGGGTGTCTGCATATGATTCCCCGGTTTATTCTATATCTTTTTTTTTTTTTTTTTTTTTTTTTTTTTCCGTTCCAGCCTCTGCACCATCTCAGTGGCAGTGCACCCACACCGCTCATTCCGACACCCCGTCCACAGCCACAGCCCTGTCGGCCCTGCCGCAGCCCCGGCACTGGAAATCCACAGGGAACAGTCAATGTCAAGTCGTCAAGAGGCAACCCACCCGCTGAGTCACTTTGGTGGTGTTCAGTGGCGCCTGTTATGATCTAACATATGCAGGACACCACCTACGAAGCCCCCTACTGATGACAATAATTGCTTAGTCACGGAGCCGGCGTGAGTGAGCTCTCCCTCCGGAGGGTGCCACCACGTCCATCCAACAACAGCCCGCATCGTTTCGTGCAAGGCAATTGGATCTTGTTATGTCACCATACTAATTTTTTTTTTTTTTATTCAACAGTTGTAAGCAGAAGGTCCGATGTGTTGCGTGATGGTTTGGTGCACTTGTTTGTTGATGTTCAATCAGTATTTTTTTTATGCATAGCATCTTTCTATACCACTGGAATTATGTTTGCTGACTTGCCAAGTGCTTCATTACTGACAGTTACTTTCATTAGATCTCTCTTTACTAAGGGAAGGCAAGCAGAAAATATGGGGGAGACAAAAAGCTTTTATTTTTCCATTTCTCTCCAGGACAACTAAAAATTACTTGGGAATTTCTTACCTTGCTCACATAATCTGAAAAAAAAGTGGGAATCAACAACAGCTGCAACAAATATTCAAATCAGTCACATCAAGCTGAGACAACAGTGAAACTTGCCAGCATCAAATGATCAATGCATCAGCATCAGTGTAATTACCATAAGATTTTGCTTCAACATTTAAACTTGTTACTATCCTAAGAAGTCTAAGCCCTTGGGTCCATGATCAAATGGTGGAGTGGATGACGGCTACACTAGCGCCATATCGACCTCATGTTGATTCCACTTTCTGTGTTGATGCAATTATCTTAATTTCCCATATAAGCCTTCTGTTCGGCAACCCCAAATCTAAAAATATGACTTGCTTTGTCCTTGTTAAAGTGTACAGCTTACAGATTTTTTTTTTTTTTTAATTTTTGTGTGTCTGCTGGGTTTCATTTGAATAACACTGTTCTATCAACGTTTAATCTCACCCAAGAGAAAGTTCATTGCTGAATGGGAAGTACAGGGTGGCTGCAAAAATGGGGAGTATGCAGAGCTGAAACGGGGAGTAAGGGGGGTGTAACTTGTCCTGCGTCACTTAACATGAACTTTGTTTCTTTGTTTTGTTTGGTTTGGCTTTGTTTTTTTTTTTGTTGTTGTTGTTGTTTTTTTGGGGGTTGTTGTTGTTGTTGTTTTGGGGGGGGGGGCAGGAGTGGGGGGTGATTGTGATTCCATTTTGCACTCAAACTGGCAGTCAAAGACCTGACGTGCATATCAACTTGTACTTTAAGGTCAAATGCAACTGCTTTAAAAATAATTACAATTTTCTCCTCTGATGTCCAGTGAGATTTCCCTTTTTATCTACCTCTCTCTCTCTCTTTCTCACGCTTTCTAGTGGTGGAGGTTATTTTTAGATTTTTCTTTTAACACGTAACTATGACAGTATGGCTGGATAACGTTCTAAAATGGATGAAGAAGAAGAATGACCAACAGACCTTATCATGATTATCCTCCAAGTCTGTGCGTAGTATACTTTACTGTGTAACGCATATGATGCAACTGTAAAAAAATTGAAAGACAATTCAACATCTTTGTGAAACGTTTGTATTCATTTTGCACGATCATAAGTCTGAATATCGGACATATACATTATGTATGAAGCGATAAAAACACACACCTGGTCCTTTTTAGAGACTGACACACCTCCACATTGTGACTTTGACTGAAAATAATCAGAAACAGCATGCAGCGACTGCTCACTGGCTGCCATTTTGAGGGAGATGTTCTAATTGCGAAAAGTCTGTGAACAAACAGGATAGGAATAATAAAATGTACAGAAGTTTGTAAGCTTTTGTTCTAGGCAGATAATTTATTAAAATATATTAAGTTGTCTACCTACATTAAAACACTAACCTAACATATCTATTTGTAATATTTAAATTTCATTAGAAAATACCAACAACCAGTTGATCCCTCGTAGAGAATTGAGCGGAAGAGGAGGGTGCGAAACCTCATAATAACCCATAATGAAACATTATAACTCATTAAAAACAAGCGAGCAAGCAAACAAGCAAGCGCTCGCGAGTAGGCCGTGAGAGAGGGTGAGCGCGACGGAGGGAGGGAGTGAGATACTCGTGAAATAACAATCTTGAGTAACTTAACAATTTATATATACATGTAGCCTATATATTTACCATTGACATGGAATACAAAATGTCATTTCAGTCCATAGTTTTGCTGTAATAGTCTGTAGCTGTCTATTATTATTATATTGTTATTATTATTATTATTATTATCATCATCATATTATTATTATTTATTATCATCATCATCATTGCTGTTGTTGTTGATGTTACGATTATTATCAACTTTATTATTATCAGAATCGCTATTATTATCATTCTTGTTGCTGCTGCTGTTGCTGTTGTTAAGAGCATATGCTTATACAGCATCTCTTTCCAATTTCAGGCCAACCATAGTCTAAACGCTTTACAATCCACACTATCGTTTACATAACATGCTGCCTAACGTGGAGGAACCGATTGGAGAGCTGCCTGCTGGTGCTTCATTCGGTCCTTTCCCCATACAATTCAGTCACTATTTTAGTCATTTGCTTTTTCTTCTTTTATCCATCCCTTATTATTTTTTTATGCAGCGTGCATACTATGTGTAATGTGCTATCCATACCAACAGCCAAACAGGCCTCTTCCCAAAGTTGGTGGTGATCGGATTTATGACCGACAGGTCACACGCACACACACACACACACACATACACACACCACATGCACACACACATGCACGCACACGCGCACACATGCACACTCACGTTCATGCGCGTACACACACACACGTTTCCCTATCCTTCATACACCCCTGTAGCCCCCACCTCCTCCTCAAAATACAGGCGTCATTCTGTACCTTATCGTTTAAACTGACGCTCGGACATTTCACATTCGCTGAGCTAAATGATTTTGAAAAGTTATTGTTATTACTATTATTGTTATTATATTTTATTCTTTTGTTTGACTTGGGTGCAGAATAGGGCGACAGTCTTGTCATGGTGAGTGAGGGGAGTGAGAGAATTAGACACAAAAAGTATGCGTGTGTTTGTGTGTGCGCGCGTGCATGTGCATGTGTGTGCGTGCGTGTGTTCATGCGCACGCGCGTGTGTGCGCACATGCATGCACGAGTGCACTCGCACATGTGTGTGTGCGTGTGCGCACATGTGTGCCTGCATGAGTGCACTTGCGCATGCGTGTGCGTTTCTTGTGTGTGTGTGTTTTGTGTGTGTGAGCACGCACGTGAACATGCATGAGTGTGTGTGTGCATGCAGTTTCTTGTAAAGTGTTTCAGATATAGTCCTTACATTATCTGGCCATTTCAGTTTCTGTATGGGTTTGAAGAGAAAAAACGCTGTCTTCGTTGTGGAGATATGTCCTTAAAGGACTCTGGCTGAAAAGACGTAAAACTCATCACTTCAGCAAAAGATGCTAAGGACCTCGTCAGTCTGTCTTCCCCAAAACGTTCTACAAAGTCATATAAGTTAGTTGGTTCCGCAGCTGAGGACAGTACTCCTTCAAGTATATCTTTTTTTTCTTGGTTGAATTGTTTTCATCACCATTACCACTATTATGATTACAATTTCCTCCCACTGGGGACTGGGGGGTGGGTTCATATTTTCACTTTAGTTTGTTGGTTTGTTTGTAGTTCTGCCTCTGTCAGCGATATAGTGCAAAAACTAGGCAAACTGATCCTCATGAAACTTGCTTAAATGTGACCCAAAGATGAACCCATTAAAGTGGATCCAATATTAAAAGTTGATGCAGATCCGTTGTGCAGATCTAGATTAAAAACAAAAAAAGGGATCCAATATTCAATGTTGGTATAGATCCGTTGTGTAGATCTAGATTTTTTTAAAAGGGATCCAGTATTCAATCATGTAGGTGCAGATCCGTTCTGCAGATCCCCATGAAAAGGCAAAAGAGATCCACTATTAATTTAGGTGTGATCGATATCAAAGGGCAAAAGGGATCTGGTATGTAGTGTTGGTGCGGATCCGATGGTGCAGGTCCAAGTCAAAGTGCAAAAGGAATCCACTATCAAATGTGGGTGTGGATCTGTTGAGCAGATTCGGATCAGTAGGCAAAAGGTGGATCCAGTATCCCTCAACACAGTAACATTAAAAAAAAAAAAAAAAAAAAAAAAAGAAAACAAAGATCTACAGAACAGATTGCAATGAAATTTTATGAGAGAAAAAAAACGGTCTGTTGTACAAAGATGGGTCTGGATCAAAGGTCTGATGCAGGATACATTGAACCTTGGCAGAGGTTTATGCTCTTCTTGTTCTAGTATACTGACGATGATGATGATGATGATGATGATGATGATAACGATGATGATGATGATGGTGATGATGATGATGATGATGATGATGATGATGATGATGGTGATGATGATGATGATGATGACGACGATGATGACGACGACGAAAGTGGTGATGGATGGTGATGATGATGATGATGATGATGATGATGATGATGATGATGATGATCATCATCATCATCATCATCATCATCATCATCATCATCATCATCATCATCATCATCATCATCATCATCATCATCATCAAGCAAGCCAAAACACTGCTAGCAAGCATTTTATTTTTAAGGACTTTACACAACAACAATACAGAGTGTGAGAGGGTAAGAGGATAACTTGTAAATCAGTTGCAGAAAAGGCAGTATGACCCCTCATACTGCAGCTGTTCAGCTGCTCATACTATGGCAAAGAATGAAAATCTTTGGAATAACTATTGACAAAAAAAAAAAGGTGGTTCCTACATGCAAATTCCTGAGCTCAAACCTTTGGGTGGTTAATAGTCAAGGGAAGCAGAATATCCACTCGGGGCATGGTGAATTCCTTTCGATGAATCTCCACATCGACAGATGTCTGCGTCATGATACAATCTCCATAGCCACAATGGCTCTCCGCATCGATAGATCTCCACATTGACAAGTGCGCATGCGCTCACACACACACACACACACATCACACACACACACACACATCGACTGATCTCTGCATCGAAAAATCAAAGACAAACTGAGCCAAATGAACATGTTCAATATATGGTAAACCCTGTCAACAAAGATAGATAATCTTCGTTACATCCACTCATACAAACAACAAGACCAATTCATATTAAGCGTCTGTCAATGCTACAGTTTTTGACAGTTTGAAATCTTAACCAGTAAAATGGATTTCTAAAAATTACACAGATTTTTCTCTGAAAAAAAATCGAAGTGTTAGATCTGATAAGCATTTCAAAAAGTCTTTATAGTTAATTCAAATAATCTAGTTCTTCAAGTGGATAAAGTACTGTCAGTTTTGAAAGAGTGCGCATGCGCTCACACAAAACACACAAACACACACAGACACTCTAACACAGACACACGCCGGGGAAAAATAAAAAGTCAAGATGTACGTGAGCCAAATGAAACTGTTCAATAGAATTTAATTATACTTTCGAACAAATAATCTTCGCTATGAACAAACACAATTACTTTTTTTTATTACAAGCATCTGTCAATTGCACAATTTTGACAGTTTGAAATTTCATCATTAAAAGAGATTTTTAATAATTACACTGATTTTCTCTGTGGAAAAAAAAAAAGTGTTAGATCTGATAAGCATTTTCTGGACATAATCAACATGTGAGGTCTGAACTAGTGGGAAAAAACGTCTGTGCAGTTCCTCAAAAGATGACAGCAGGTCTGACTGGCACATAACAGCAACAAACAGTTTTTTCAATTCATCTTGATTGCCGCCCCATATTAACTTTGAGGTACGTTTCTGTTTAACTCAAAAGAATTTCAAGGCAAATAGCTTATCAAAGCTAATTTTACTTTCTGAGACTACAAAAGTGGTACTTTTTTTTTGTACAACTTTCTCTCAATTTCATAAATGGCAGGAGTTTTTCATCCTTTCAAGACTTTTATACTGAAACTGGGAGACTAGTGTACGTTTAAATTCTTATTCAAACAACATGCTTTCTCGAACATAATTCAACATGTGAGGTATTATGATGCACGTCTGTGCATCCTCATCCTGACTTTCACCATTTGATATCAGTTAGTGAGGTAATTCATGTGCCTTTGCCCTTTGCCACTAATCATCCACCGATGATGCACTTCACAAGACTTGTGACACAGAGCGCCAATTCATTTAGGCGAATCACACGAACGTCTGTGACAGTTTCCTAGAATGTCTTCAACCTCAACAACCATGGCGCCACTGCTGTTTTCTTTTAGATTCGTCCTGAAACAGCCATCAACACATACTTCTGTAATCCTTTCCTCACATCACACAACAAGCACCTGGTCTCCCAGCTTTACCGTATATCCAAACTGAGGCGTGGCTGATTGGTCGACAACCCATGCCAGTGTTTTCTCTCTGACTTCCACCTTCTGCACTTCTATAGGTTGTTTGCCAGGGTGTTGTGCCTCAGCTTGGCCCTCGAAGGCACAACAGATGCCACTGCTACCTTTGGCATTGCCACCAGCTGCAATGCAGACGCCTTCGCTGGGGTTTGGGCATGTGGCATCAAAGTTGGTCGTTGCTGTTCCGTTCTTCACATCGTACATGTTGACCTCGAATTCAGCCTTGCTGAAAGGTATCCATGTTCTGTCCAGGCATCGTTTGAAGCCGCCCTTATAGCGCACACACCTGCAATATATACATCATGAATAACATTTCAATTAATGTTACTCACATGAAACACAGAAATAAGTGTAATGAACCTGTGCCAGTCTCCAAATCTTACAATTAATAATCTTTCATATGAAACACAAAAATATGTATAATGAACCTGCACCAGTCTCCAAATATTATAATCAATAATCATTCGCATGAAACACAAAAATATGTATATGATGAACCTGCACCAGTCTCCAAATATCATGATTTCATATCATTCACATGAAAAACACAAAAGAAACTATAATGCGCTTCAACTAGTCTCCTTCATCAGAAACACTTACTGTGCGCTGTCATTCCCATGCCTTTGAAAAAATACAAACAAAAACAAACAAGGCTTTTTCTCATTAGCAAACTTGAACACACTCAAAAACACAAAACTATTAACATGCTCTCATGTTGTATAAGACCTGTGGTGTTAATGATTTGTCAGCATGAACCTATACCATGAGCAGTGTAATGACCAGAAGAAATCATATCTTCTGGAAGAGATTTCCAGAAGGTAAGAACAGAATAACTATATAACTTATTCAAAATGATATATCAAAAAACAGACATAAAACAAATGGTTTCAAACAGTATGAGCCTTACACCTTAGAATTAAACAGTAACGTCTAACATGTACTATGAAAAAACATTGATTTATGATATTTCCATTCCGTTTGAAATCTAAATAATTTATCATCGATAACAGCAAGATGCCCTTTCTTAAAAAAAAAAAAGAAAAGAAAAGAAGAAAAGAGAAAGAGCATGTATATAATGAAAACTTCTTTTAATCATAAATACGAATAACACAAAGTTTGGCACCCAAATCAAACTTGGTGTTTGAATACGTTCTCACACATCAAATAATACACAATCATGAACGGTCCTATATGCAATGGCAGAATTCAAAAGAGGAAAAAGAATCATCTAGTACCTCACCATTCCTAAACACTGCTATGAACATTCATCATAAACATCAAAAGAAATAACAGACTTGAAAAGATTCAGTCTCACCTGTATTGGTCACTGGTGAAGCCCCAGTCTTCCAGAAAGCTGACCGTGACTCCCTCAAAGTAAAACCCGAGGCACCGGGTACTCCATGGTGATGAGGTGAGTCCAGGCGTTTTTTTCCTTCTGGTCATGTACCCAGCATCAAACAGGGTGGCCCCTTCCACCCGCAGAATCCCAGCGCCTCACCACCAGAGTGTACCACTGGTCCTCCTTCCAACCTGGCAGCAGAATCAGTTGCAGAGTGAGGCCACTGCAGGTGGAGATTGAAATAAATCTTTAAAACAGATCTAGCTGCGAAATGAGATGACTGCAGGCGGAAATCTAAAAACAATCTCACATAAATGTTAGCAAACCGTCAAGAGAAATGTGGACAAACGAGTCACAAGACAAAACATGACACGTTTCGACCTCTTAGGTCTTCTTCAGGCAAGACACAAACAAATAATACAACAAAAATGAACAAATTTGGTACTCAGCTTCGATCTCTTCACTCTTCAGCGCAAGGTTGAGAGGCGTTGAACGCCTGCCAACCTTGCGCTGAAGAGTGAACAGATCGAAGCTGAGTACCAACCAATCTTGCACTGAAGAATGAAGAGATCGAAGCTGAGTAACAACTTTGTTCATTTTCGTTGTATTATTTGTTTTGTGTCTTGCCCGAAGAAGACTTGAGAGGTCAAATCAAAGCATGTTTTGTCTTGTGACTCGTTTGTCCACGTTTCTCTTGGTGGTTCGCTAACATTTATTTAATATCTTTAAAACAGTTTTAAGTACTGTATCCGCCAAACATGAACAAACGAATCACAAGACAAAGCATCATGCATTTGGACCTTTTAGGTCTTCTTCAGGCAAGAGAAACAACACTCGGGACAAACAAAAATGAAGAATGAGCAGTCACTTATCTCATCATGTTCTTCATTTTTGTTGCCCTGAGCGCGTTGTATTATCTTGCCTGAATAAGACCTAAGAGGTCGAAACATGTCATGTTTTGTCTTGTGACCTGTTTTGTTCGTGTTTGGGCAATACAGTACTTAAGATCTGTTAAAATGAACAAAAAGAACAAGTTTAAATAATAAGCCCACACACACACACACACACACACACACACACTCACACAAGTAAACCATATTAGAGTCACAAGTTCTCTCTCTCTGAATGAAGATTAAGGTTGAAAAGAATAAAGTCCCATAGCCTAGTGACTGTCGGGGCAGTGGACTGTCAGACATTCACCGTCTCTGGGACACAGCATAATGGAAGATGTAGCCTGTCCTTCTCCTTCTGTTGCTTTTAGCCTTCCCTGAACTGAATCAAGTACCATGAATTCTTCTTCTTCTGCAGGCGAGTTTTTTTTTTCTTTGTTCTCTCTTTTCTCTTTTTTTTGGTTGAGTCAGATGTTCAATCGTGTCACCATGATGAGACTCACAGTCTTCTCGAGGTCTTGACAGCTGCCCCCAAAGCTGCATCTGCAGTTCTGCCCCCTCTGGCCAGGTTTGACACTGTAGAACATCAAAGGCTGGACAGAGTTGGAGGATGTGTTCTGGGGTCTGAGATCCAGTGCCACATGGACATTCTGTCTGTGTGGGCAATCTTTATTCAGCTGAGGTGGCTCAGCGGTTGGCAGTGGCCAGTTCTCAGTCTGAAGAGTTTTCTCTTCCACTGGTTTTGTTATTGATTGTGGATGATAGTTTAAGGACAGGAAAGTTTTCAAGACACTAATATCCGCCCTCACAAGTGGTTCGAACTCACCACCCACAGTTCTGCATGTAAACACTCTGTTTGACTATGGCTCACACTTTTTTTTCTTTTTCAATGTAACAAATATCTAAGATGGCACCAATAAATCTGCCCCATTTATTCAATGGCAGTAGTTAAAGTTTTAACTTTCTTGCACCACTATCAAATTGTGACACGCAAAAGTTACAGCATTGACACAAAGTACATGTGTGTACCTGTACATATGTATGCCTGTACATATGTATGCCTGTACATGTGTGACTGTGTGTGTGTGTGTGTGTGTGTGTGTGTGTGTGTGTGTGTGTGTGTGCGCGCGTGACTGTGTGTGTATGTGTGTGTGCACGTGTGCACACACATGTGGTGTGTGTGTGTGTGTGTGTGTGTGTGTGTGTGTGTGTGTGTCTGTCTGTCTGTCTGTCTGTCTGTCTGTTTGTCTGTCTGTCTGTTTGTCCGTCCGTCCATCTGTGTGTCTGTGTGTGTGTCTGTCTGCTGTCTGTCTGTGCGTCTGTCTGTATGTGTGTCTTAGTAGCCGGCATAAACATCAGGCTTCTCTGATACCTAGTTCAAAGTTCATGGATTTCAGGCCAGTGCCTTCTCCACCAAATCGGTCAGTCCATGTGCCTGGCCCTTGGACACTGCGGTGATGGGAGCATCCTTGACCTGCTGAGGGTCCCAGAGGGAGAAGATGAAGGCTCGTCCATCGGGGTGATCCTGCAGGCCGCAGTAGCCTCCGCCTTCCTGGTGGGGAAAAAAGATTTAAAAAGAGAGAGAGAAAAAGATGCATCTGTTTGTTATCATATATTTGTGTTTCTTTTAAACACATGTTCACCGTAGATTCTGGAGCTTGTATGTGTCTGTGTGAATGTGAGTGTGTGTGCAAGCATGTGTGTGTGTGTGTGTGTGTGTGTGTGTGTGTGTGTGTGTGTGTGTGTGTGTGTGTGTGAGTGTGCGTGTTCTTTTTTCTGAACTGAAACGTGGAACCTAGCAGTATGCTGCAAAGTTTTGCAAAGCCTCAAAAAATCCCAATCATTAAAGCAAATACATTTTTGCATACTTGATCTTTGTTTTCCTTTAAATAAAAAAAAATAACGTTCTGCTTTCAGCATTGAGCTGTGATGATCCATGAGTTTGTTTTCAGTACAGGTGAAAGACATCATCTGTAGAGCAGTGAAAGGGTCAATCTAAACTGAGTTTAATTTTGTTAACCTTAACCTCTCACTTTTCAATGAATCCTTCCCAAATTCTGATTCATCCCAGCAGCAGGGTTCCATTCAGTGCTCTTCACCACCTGAGTACATGACCAGAGCGTCTGCTTGATTACCAAATGTGTTTTAAGTCCTTCTTGCAAGTCCTTATCATGAGACTTCTAAAAAAGATCGCCAGAATGAGCATCTCTGTGCTGATGCATTTCGTTCTTTTAATCTTCGAAACAGTTGGTTGATATCTAAATTGTCCTCACACTCACTCATGCGCACACAAACACACATCCAAACAAGCCCCCCTTCTCCCTCATTCACTCCCCTTCAATGCATTCACATATGTGCACACATACACTCGTGCGAATGAAGTCCTCACTCCTCCCCCCTTCAAATACCATGTACCTCCACCCACTACACACACATGTACATGTATACATTTGTCAGAAAAACAAGAAAGATATGATTAAATACTGTATCACTATCTCATATATGACAGATAGTAGTATTAATTGTAGTAGAAGTATTGCACACACACACACACACACACACACACACACACACACACACACACACTCACTTACACATGCACACACATACACATTCATATGCAAATACACCCCAACTCCCCCTCCATCGACACTTTCAACATATTAACACACATATATACACATGAATGAAGTCTTCCCTCCCCCTCCCCCCATGTACCTCTCTGCGCACACACACACACACACACACACACACACACTCTCATACACACACACTCGTGCACACATAAAGTAACCCTCCCATTCCACCTCCTCCCCCTCCTTGCACACATGCACAGGAAGATACATAATTATTTGTAGGAAAATGAGAAAGAACTGAAAGGGTGGGGGCATAGAAAGAAAGCGGAGTATGGATATTAAGGGAACTAAGTCTTTCTGTCTCTAGTTGCAAAGTGAGGACACTGCAGGCGGAAATCTAAACAAATTTTTAAATATTAGACAAAATATGACGCGTTTCGACCTCTTAGATTTCACGTCTATCTAGCGCTGAAGTGGATGAAGATAAATGATTGCTCATTCATTTTCATTGTCCTGAGTGTTTTTGTATCTTGCCTGAGGAAGACCTGAGGTAGAAACGTGTCATGTTTTGTCTTGTGATTCGTTTGTCGTTTTTTTTTTTTTTGTTTTTGTTTTGTTTTTTTTGTGTGGTGTGCTAACACTAATATTAAAATTTCTTTCTGTCTCTGTCTAACTGCATACCCTGCCCCCCCCCCCCCCCCCCTTCTTTCTCTCTCCCTCTAGCTTGTCTGTCTGCATGCCTTCCCCCCTTCCCCCCACCTCTCCCTTGATCTCTCTCAACCCTCTCAATGACTAACCTTAATGACTTTGATCAAATTAGCTTTGATGCTATATTTGGTTGCTTTGTTGTGTTTAAAAAAAATTAATAATAATGACAGGACAGATGATAGGTCCCTATTTCTGTAAGAATTCCTTGTAATATATTCAAGCAGCTGTCAGTGTCACATTCGAAGTTCTGCAAGGGTTTGTAGGACTTCACAATGTTTTGCAAAGTTTCATAGGTTTTCATAAGGTTAAGCATATCATTGGTTTAATTCACACACACACACACACACACACACACACACACACACACACACTCACACACACATTTTTCAGTCAAGTCTGGAAGTCCATCCTGAGTACGCATTTAAAACCTGTTAATGTTAGACTTTGTCAAAGTGTTAAGATGGTCAATCCTAGTATACAACATTACATGGATTTTGTTGTTTATCAACACAGTTAGATTGTTCTCTAGACCAAATCATGATTTAGTTCAACAGGATCTGAAAAAAAAAAAAAAAAAAAAAAAAAAAAAAAAACCCTTAACCATGCTTGGAGCTTGGAGGGCATCAAGTAATGAAAATTAACAATGTGAAGTAATGACAAAAAGTTAGTAAAACTGGTGTATTTTCAGACCTACTGATCTGCTCGACTCCTTATTTACTTCCTTCTTTCAAAACTGGCTGACGTTCATCAGTTACTGTATTTTCCCCCCTCTCTCATTAATTTTCAGCTTGCTTTGGCATTGTGTGTATTCAGCCAGTACCAATGTGTGTGTGTGTGTGTGTGTGTGTGTGTGTGTGTGTGTGTGTGTCCTTTAAACAGACTTATGGAGGACTGCGTAGAGGTCTAACGCAATCGTAAAACAAACTTAAAAAAACAACAACGAACTCTCGACTTAATGGAGGACTGTGTAGAGGTCTAACGCAATCGTAAAACAAACTCTCGTCTTACTCGTCCACTGTTCCAGTTCAAACAGCAGTAATATGTATATTTCGCCAGGCCACTTGATGGTACGAAGACATCTTGCATTAGAATGTCACCTGCCGCTGAGTACTTGTACTTCAACCACAGGGAAGGCGCTCTTTTCTGTTCGCTCTGTTCTGCCATGTTCAGTTTCACTTTCGCTAGCTCTAAGGGAAATAACTCTAGGCCTGCCGGGGGGGGGGGGGGGGGGGGGGAATAGCTCAGTTGGTAGAGCGCCGGACTCGAAATTTTCGGGTTACAGGTTCGAATCTCCACCGGGCCGTTTCGGTGCAGGAGGATTTTTCCCTCGGAGTTAACATTGGTTCTGACTCCACTTCCCATACAGTCCTTCGAATAAGACGCTAAACCGAGGTTCCGTGTGTGAACACACGCATAACATCTTGCACACGTAAAATCCCATCACCAACTTTCAGAAGAGAAGGCCAGTTTGGCCGTTGGTATGAATGACACGTTACACATAGCATGCACCTTTCCCGAAGTTGGAGTATGGCTACCTTAATGAAGGGATAAAAAAAAAGGATCATACACACAAAACTGTCAGAATAATCAACTTGATGATTGTGGACACTCTACGGAAAGAAAGATTACCTGTGGTTGGCAGACTACAAAACCCTTTAGTCTGTTTTGTTTTGCTTTCAGTTGCTCCGTGTGTGTGTGTGTGTGTATGTGTGTGTGTGTGTGTGTGTGTGTGTGTGTGTGTGTGTGCGCGAGGCGCGCGCGCGCGCGCGCGCGCGCGCGCGAGTGTGCGTGCTCCCGGGTGAAAACCAGAATGATGAGAGAGAAATATATTGCTAATCTCAGGGATCACATGAGAATTATGTTAACCTTAGGCCTGTACACTTTGGTAATTTGTTCATTTCTCCAGTTTTTGCAATGTAAATGTTTCCAGCATGGGATGTGTAGGCAAGATTGGTACTTTTTTTTTTTTTTTTTTTTTTTTTTTTTTTTTTTGGGGGGGGGGGGGGGGGGTCTTTGTTCTGTGTGCACTGTGTTGTCATATCTGCTACGCTCTTTAGTGTCGTACGCAGAATTACGATACATATACATGATACTTGATATATTGAGCATTTGAGGCCTTTTTACAAGGCCTGTTCACCACTCCTGTTTCAAAACTAGACTTGCGCGCGTGGCATGGCAAAAGCAATCTAGCTGTAACAGCTGGGGTCAAATTTGTTCGGCAAACTTTCCCAATGGGCATCCAGTCTTCTTTTGAAAGCACTAATGCTCGGGGCCGTCGCCACATTATCTGGAAGACCGTTCCATGTGGACACCACTCGCTGCGTGAAGAAGATGGAACGCCTGTTTAGTCTGCAATGTCTTTTCTCTAGTTTTAGAGAGTTCCCTCTAGTGCCTCTACCTTGGTGGAGCTGGAGTTGTGGTCTGTCTGTGTCATATAAGCCCTGCACAAACTTAAAAGTGTCAGTCATGTCGCCTCTATTTCTGCGGGTGTTCCAGGCTTGGCACTTTAAGCAGAGACGTGAAAGAATTCCCTCTGGTTTAAGCGCTGCTAGGCGCTCTGGATATGATTTTTCTTTCAGGGGGCCAATGAGTTTTGTTGCTCGCCTTTGAGCATCCTCCCAGGTCCGCACACAGGGTTTTAAATCTCAGCTGCCATACAGCGTGACCACACTCAAGGATTGGCCTCACAAGGGACTTACAGAGTTGGACAAAGGTTTCTGGTGTAAGGTGATCAAAGGACCTTTTGATGACCCCAAGGGTCCTGTTAGCCTTTGCCGTTGCTTGTGCCACATGGTTCTTGAAACTAAGGTCCTTGTCCACCAACACTCCCAAGTCTCGCTCTACTTCACTCTCTTCCAGTCTGACAGCGCAGTCCTCACCCTCAGAGTTTTTGCTGTTCATACAGCATGTTGCCTCTGTTTTGGGGTTACCAAGCCTAATCACACTGCATTTTTGAGGGTGGAACTTTAATTGCCAATTGGTTGGCAACTTAGGGTTGCAGGTTCGAATCTTCACTGGGCCGTTTCGGCACAGGGGGATTTTTCCCTCAGAGTTAACATTGGTTCTGACTCCATTTTCCATACAGTCCTTCAAATGCCAAATGCGAAGTCATTACTGTGATGACGGAGGGGTTATTGGCCTGCACTTGTTTTTCCCCCACTATTAGATTGTTCGTCTTTGTATTTGTCTGACTTTATTCAAGTTCAAAAGGCTGTGCCAGTCTTGAATAAAAGTTACTCTGAGTTAGGTTTTCCTATGGGAGCAAGACTTACTACTTGTTTATTATTCCAAAACGTTTTTTCGTAGGGGGGGGGGGGGGGGGGGGGTATGTTTAGTTGGGGGGGGGTGTATGGGGTGTGTGTTGGGAGGAGGGGGTGTGGTGTGTGGGTGGTGGGGTTGGGGGCAGGGGGGTGGGAAGGGGGGAGCGGGGAGGGTGGCAAAGTGGGGGGGGGGGGGGTATGTGTGTTGTGGGGTGAGGGGGATGGGTGGGGGAAGTGGGGGGGGCTGGTGTGGAAAAAAGGTTCATAGGGAGGCTGTTAGCAGAAACCTAACACATGTAGCAAACGTTTGCATTATGCAGGCTACCAGGGGAAAACTGTTACAAATACTGTTATGACATCAATTTGTTTTAATGTCATTTGTTCTTTTACGTTCTTTTTCGTCTCTTTGACGTTTTTTCCCTTGTGTTGTACTGTTTAGTGTTTCCTGATGAAGGGGTTTAAGACCCGAAAGCTTGAGTGTTTATCATTGAAAAATAAAGGACTTCAAAGTACTCATTTTTCATATTTCTAAAAATTTTTGTTTTTTTTTTGTTTTTTTTTGGTTTTTTTTTTCAAATCACCACAGGAATGTTACGACACTATTTTTATTTTGAAATCAGTGCAGAAATGTTATGACACTATTTCATCTGTGGCGTTATGAAACATGTCAATCACTTGTCAGTTTCACTGTTTGATTGCTGACAAAGGCCCAGGCTGGAACACAGTGACTATATTCAGTTATACCCAACAGTTGTCAGAGTAGTAACGGTTCATAGAGTTCAAGCTGCATCAGGCGATTCATGTGACTTTGGAAAACAATGTCCTCAAAGACAAAATGTGAATGAGTGAAGGAGAGAACTTTACCACAAAGTGTGAAGGAGTGAGTGAGAGAAGCCTTGAGAGTCTTCATTGTGATTTATAAGCCATTCTGAGCCTGTCCAGATTACAGGTCCAGACATGTAGATGGAACTTTCAGTTGGTTTTCATGTCAGTTTCAAAAGGATGAAATACTGCGCATTTGCCTGGGGTTGATCCATCCTTAACTGTCATGATTTTAATGAAAGAGGGAGATCCACACAGTTCAGTATGTTTTTTTTTTTTTTTTTTTTTTTTTTAAATTTCGCAACAAGTATTATCATTTTGGTAACAAACATTCAAAGAGAATAACAGGAATCAGTCATGCCCATTTGGAATTTCCTGAACATTTACAGGAAGTTACTCAAAAACAGGCTCCCTCTATCTATTCACATCCAGCAGATGATAAGATTTCTCAGAAGTGGTATTTCTGAGGCCTGAGTTTTTCATTTTTTTTTTCTCCCCCCCCCCCCCCCCCCCCCCCCTTTTTTTTTTTTTTTGACAAATCTATTATTTAAAAGATAGTCATTTGCCAGATCGTTTTGACCCAATACAGTTTTCCACATTTTGATATCAGTGTCACTCTGTGCCATAGGGACAGTCTGAAAGGAAAGGTTCTCCTGCCTCTGTAAAAATTGATACCCGACGCATGTGAGATATAAAAACTACCATATTATGTTCCATAGGTCTTGACTTTCACTTTCAAACATGGTATGTGGATAAGAGTTGATGCTGTGGGATAAGAGAGAGAGAGTGAGAGAGAGAGAGGGGAGGGGAGAGAGAGAGACAGGGGAGGGAGAGAGAGAGGCAGGGAGACAGAGAGGGAGAGAGAGGGGGAAAAGAAGGGAGTCCTGCCTCTCCTCCATCTGAACATCTGATAACAGAGAACCATGCTCAACGTGGAGAATCAACAAACATAAACAACACTCAAAAAACCAAAGATCAGTGACTCATTTAATTCATCAATTTGTTTGATTTCAGTTTTCCACAGTGTTCTGTTTAAGCTGTCATGAAATGGTCACAAATGAAGTAGTAGTTGATGTTTTTGTTACTCATCGCTCCTCCTTCTGTGTTCGACTATGAATACATCTGATTTCACAGATTGCAGAATGTTTATGTTTGAACTGTTCTGTGGTGCATCCTACTAAAAAAAAAAAAGAGAGAGAACACATCATGAAACATAAAAACAAACCACAAAAAGGAATACACAAATAGTTCACTTCACATGCCAATGTACTACCTGGAGAGTTTTTCAACCATGAACAAGCCAATTGAGGAAAAGAAATGTAAACGTGACAGCACACAGTCACACGTCTAATCACAAACAGGTATGAATCAACAAACGATTCTAACATGAGAGATCACTCTACATTGCAAGATTGACCAAAAAAAAAAAAAAAAAGCAGAAACGTCAAGCTGGTGTCGTATGAATAAAGCAAACATTTACTGGCAGGGTTAAAGGGCACACAGGAATGGTTTTTAACATGTAATACTGGTAAGACATTGCAATGTAGGTTATCACAGCCATGTATGGCATGAAGGTGATCATATCAAGCAGCAGGACAACAGTTAACAGCTTTGATATAAACACTGGTTTTATCGTTTCTGGTGATTCCGGAGAAAATGAAAACTGCCTTTCATGAATCAGTTTTCCTTGTGAAGGTTTTCACGCAACAAAGTGGTTTCTGCCTCATACTTATCCAAACATGGACCTTTCTATGCAAGCGATACGTATGCAATATTTCTTATCAGTATTACTTTATACATTATTTACATGTATTTGTACTTATGTCAAACAATAACCACCACACCCACACCTCCCACTTCATCTTCCAAATTCCATAATCTATCGTACCATTTTTGCATACTTTTCTTTCTAAATGCCAAGGTTTGTAAATTTGAATATATGTTTCCCAAAACATAGATCCCAAAAGCTTCTTTGAACATTCATTCTTTGTTTATTCAGTTGTTGTTTTTTTTAACCCCTCAAAACACTCAAGTCACCTTCAAGGTCTCCGTTTCATTAAAGAGTTTTAAACAGAAAGAAAAATCTCCTGACAAAATTGTCTGTACTTGAATAATCAATAGAAAAGAGTCTTATCCTTATCCACACACTTCAGTTCATCTGAAACAAAGTTGAATGTTTAGGCAGCAATGTAGATGAACTACAGTCACTGCTGCTTCAAGCCAGAACAGTGGATCGTTCACGTTCAATGCCCGTGAGCCCAAGGTTCCTCTGGATACTGGTCTGGGGACGAGGGTTCAGCTTCTGGCGCACGTCCATGCAGCGATTGTCCAGCATCAGGGAGTTCTTCTTCTCTGCCAGGTCGTCATTGATGCGGTGAAGGTTCTTCTGCAGACCATCCAGAGCATGCCTGTGAGAGAAACACAAAAACAAACCGTTAATTTGATTATTTACTTCTGCCATTTGACCACTGATTACAATCGTTTTATCACTTTTTTTCTTATAAAAAAAAAAAAGACTTCACGGACTTCACCAAAGCCTTTTTTAAAATAATTTTTGAGCACACACTACTTTCTTACATATATGGTGCTGTGCACATGGACATGTTTCGAAATGCACATCATACAGCCACTGTGATAGATGGAGAATCACAGAATGCGCACTTTCAGATCATGTGCAAACCAAAAGCTTTCCTCTCTGAAATTTCTTTCTGTCATTGTAGATATAGTTACTTTTTATTGCATTGTTTCCTGAAAGTCTGGCAAAAGCTTTCCTCTCTGAAATTTCTTTCTGTCATGGTAGATATAGTTACTTTTTATTGCACTGTTTCCTGAAAGTCTGGTATCGTCGTTTCTTTTTCTTTTTCTTTTCCTTTTTAAGGGGCGGGGTATTCACTATCCACTTTCTCACACATTCTGATTTAGTTGCCAAAACTAGCTATCTGATCAACTATCTATCTGATCACCACTTTCTCTTTCACTCAATTCCTGTCTCTTCCATCACCAGTTATGGACTAATGCAAATTTGCTCAGTGATTGAATGATAACTTCCCATTTGCCATCAAGTTTGTCTGCTTGGAAAGAAAAAAAAAAAGAGCTCCCATTTGTTTACAGGGTGAGGGTTTTTGTATTTTGTTTTGTTTCATTGTGTTGTTGTTGTTTTTTGTCAGTAACATGAATTCCAGGACAGTAGGCATTACTGCAGTTTGGACAGCCTTGACTTTAATTTGCTGTGCAAAATTCTGGACTGACTCTACATGTAAAATGAAGAGGCCAAAGATGGAGCCCAACAACTCCCCATGCCAGCCATCATCTTGCAGACAGTGACTCTGCCTGTTGGGGCGTGTCTTGAAGCTTCCCATGACAAGACCTACAGACCAAGCCAGAGAAAGACAGGTGGCCTGAGATAGGCAGACTGCAGACAGTGAAGATCAGAGGACTTCCGACCAGTCACCAGAACTTGGGGAGTCACACCAGGAGACTGCTGACGACCCACCACGGCAGAGGCGCCTTGACTGACTTACATGTCACAACATCTGAGTTTACTTTACTAAATGAAAATGCCAGTTCCTTAAACAATGATGTCATCTTTCATATGAAAAGCCTGAAACTGACTCCTAAGAAAACACCAATGAAGATCTGTGAATGAAATGAAACGAGACTATAAAAGTTTTGAGTCATATTTATATCTACATGAATATATTTTGCACAGGCAAAGTAACACGTATTTGAAATTCATGTTGTTGCAATTCAGTAGTGTTACTGACATCCCTCCCCTTTTTCACAGTTCATACTTGTCTTCCCCTTCCTCTTCCCCATTACCTTTCTACCCTTCTCGTTCCATCTCCAATACCCTTTCCCCAAACACACACATAGCGATAAAAAAAAAGAATGTATGTACTCACTGTGCTTGCTTGCATTTCTCTTCCAAGGCCCTCTTGGTGGCCTCCAACTGCTTGACTTCATCAGTCAGACCGTACTGCGGTGCATCACGGCACAGCTCCACATTGGGGCGGTAGGTTCGGTTCTCCAGGCGAGTCTGCGCCAGTTTGGTAGGATTGATCTTGGCACGGATGGACTCCTCCAGACCACGGATGTCATTCTCCATCTCAGCGATCTCTTCCTCAGTCTACAACATTATGTCAGAAACCTTGTTGCATGTTTCTTTAAAAAAATCATGAATAGATTTTATTCATCTCAGTAATCATCAGTATCAGTATATCAGGTACTAGTTTTTGAAGATCAGGAACTAGCTTTTCACACACACACACACACACACACACACACACACACAGGTGTGTGTGCACACACACACACACACACATGCATACATCAAAAGCAAACAAAGTTTGAGCAAACAAATGGAGATATGTTCACATGAACACAGAGTGAGCCCTTAAAAAGCCTGAAGATAAATGCACTTGTTCTTATAACCATGATGCATATGAATGAATGCCAGACTGCTCGCTAGTCATGAAGAAAAAATATAGTGCAATGAAAGCAATTAAACTTCTTCTATCTTGTGTTACAAACCATTTGAAATCGACAGTGTTTACAACTTCTTTTCCATATCTGGAATGCAAGAGTTTTTCTTATTACATAACATGGAGGAAGGCATTGCAAACCAGCACATTCATTTTTTCTTCAATCTTTCCAAATATCTGAATCTACATCTACTGTTTTCATCAGTTTTTCTATCTTCTTTGTTTCCATTTTTAATGTTTGCATTCATCACATAGAAACAGTCACCCTCATAATGAAAAAAAGAAAACTTACATTCTTCTTCTGCCACTCCAGCTCGTCCTTAGCTCTCTCAAACTCATGGATGCGCCTGCGGAAGGCATACTCGGTGGCAATTTTCTGGGCTTCCAGATCATTAGCAGTCTGTTGCAGAGTATGGTGGATGGCCTCGCGCAGTCTGTTGGATGCCTGCATTTCGGCGTCGGCCCGCTCCTTGTTGTAGCGGCTGAAGTCCTCCCACTGCTGAGGTGTGGTACTCCTGTTAGGCAATGAGTCCGGTTATGAATTTGTGTTCCAGTGCGCTACAGAACATCATGATGCGATTATTTGGAAAACCTCAAGTATGAATAACGCAAGGTCGTTGAAGCATGAAATTAGAAAACAAAAACAAAAACAACCACAACAACAACAACCCCCCCAGCAAATTCTGTAATTACAGTAATATGTTTAAGCAAGTCTACACAGACAAAAAGAAGTCACTGCTTACAGGTCTACTGATTTTAAAATGATGATAATGTTGATTTGATCGTGCTGAACTCTTGACATTTTGAATAATCATAGTACAAAAACATGGTGATTTCAGTTATTGGGTGCTACAAACCCAAGCGGATCATATTATGATAACATGATAATAAATCATTCTTACTTAATCAATGTCAGCAAAGGTCTCTTTTATTACTGTTACTGCAGTGTGCTTCCTCATATTTCAATTTATTGACCAAAGATGACTCAAAATGCAAAATAAAACATTTTTGTGGCAATTAAGAAATGCTCATTGAAAAAAAAACATTTTGAATTCCTGAGATCTCTATGACTACAAATTCTTATATTTATTTTTTCAAGTATGTAGTTGGTGAAGTGAATTTTTTAAAAAGTCAGTATAACGACAGCAGCCACTGTGGCACTGTGCAGTAATTAGAACTGCAGACTCATGGTTGATAAGACATGAGTTCGACTCTCATCAGAACCATTTCTTGTGGGATCTTTCTGCCCAGAGTGGCCCCTACCCAGAGTTTAGTTTGCTATGGGCTCATTTGGGAAGACTGGACACGGCCGAGTTTTATCCACTTCATGGGCATGACTCAGTGAGTGTTGCTTGAATTTCCTGACCAACACTGCAGGTGTCTGTATCCTCTGGCTTGGCATATGCCAGGATACATCATATGTATAGAGAGAACTTACACAGCGCCTATCCCCGGCCAGAGACCAAGCTCTGAGCGCTTTACAATCCGCATTCTCATTACACCATGGGCTGCCTACCTGGGTAGAGCCAACTGAAGAGCTGCCTGTTAGCGCTTCATCCAGTCGTTTTTTGTGTCATTCAGTCAATTTCATTCATTCAATTTAGCAAATCTCATTTTAAAAAAATTTATTATGCAGAGTGCATACTGCGTGTAACATGTCATCCACACCAATGGCCAAACTGGCTTCTCTTCCAGAAGTTGGTGATGTGATTTACGTGTGTGATGTTATGCATGTGTTCACACACAGAACCTTGGTTTCATTTAAAGGATGGTTTGTGAAATGAACCCATGTTAACTCCGAGGGAAAAATCCCCTTGTACCAAAACGGCCCAGCGGAGATTCGAACATGCAATGCCAGGATCACCAAGATTACAACTCAAGCACTCTACCATTCGAGCTACTCCAGCCCCCTCATGAAAGTAAGAGTAGAATACAGCCCTGTCATTCAGTTTCAGGCCAAAATGGGACTCAACAGCATTATCTTCCTTGACCAGCATTAACAAAAAAATTACCTAATTCCTAGGTCCTTCAGGTCTGCACTCTTGGTGACCCCAGACTCGATTTCCTCTCCATATCTATGCCCTTGGTGACTTTGTGTGGCCCTCACCAGTATCGGCAAAGTCATGGGAACTATCACTGGATATCAGTATGGGGTTCAACAGATACTGTCCTGCATAAGTTGGATCAGAATTGGCACACTGAACGATACTACACTGACTCAGCAGAAGTGCTGTGTCTTCTATGGTGGGTTGCCTCATGTTGACTTGACTGACTGCTCCCAATGGATTGCCAGTACTGGGGCTGCAGTGGAACAGGCCAGGTTTGGCTTGAGTGGGGGAGACTGAATGAACAGCATAAGGACGATGCAACTGAAGTACCACAGAAGAGAAGACAGCAAAAAAGGAAAATCTGCTTAGAGACACAGAATCAAAGCATGCAATAATTTTTTGCTGTTTTTTTGTATTTAATCTGACTACAACTCACCCTTTGGGTACCCGCAGACTGTCAGGCTTATAGCTGATCTGGGAAGACCTGTCAGTCAGGTTGTACTGGTCAACATCAATGCCCAGAGCGATGTTCTTGTCCTGCAGATCAGCCTGCACCTGCTGACGCGCTTCCTGCAGGAGACACAGCTGCTCAAAGGCCTCGCCTATCCGCTGCTGCAGGGCTTTCTTGATGCCATCGATCACTTCCACTTCCTATAGAGAACAAATATTTTTCAATTAGAAAAAAAAGATACTTTTCACACTGAAAGCAATATGATCAAAACACCACATTTCAAAATGCTGGAATTTATTTTTGGGTTCATTAGGTACTGTTTTTGTTCACTGTGAAATGTCACTGTGCTGTTCCACTAATCACTGTTATGTATAGGTTTCATTTGAATACATTATATATGTGTAACCTTGAGTGGATACTGTATTTGACATTTTCAGACCACATTTTATTTTGAGGCACTTTTTCTTTTCATTTTCTACCCTTGCATAAGACTTCTTTACCTGCATGCACATGCACATTCACACATGCATGCACTTGAACATGTGCACCTTCCCATGTACACATGTACACACATGCACACACACACACACACACACACACACACACACACACACACACACACACACACACATGTACAGCAGCACCACCACCACCATAAATACCTTGTGAAGCTGGTTCTCCACTTCATCCTGCACGACATCGATGCCGTGGCGTCCCTCTCTGATTGTCAAACACTCAATAGCGGTATCAGTGGGAATGTTCTTGGCCTCCAGAGCATTCTCTGTCAGTTCCTTAGCTTCTGACAGGTCGGCAATCTCCTTGTCTAGATCAGCCAGGGTTTTCTCCAGAATTTCTTTCCACTGAAAATGGAAGTTTCCATCAGTACTGTACCTAAATTCATCTGAACTTAACCTCTTCAGTATACTCTAGGAATGGTCAAACCACACAAAACTGGAAAAAAAAAATTCTTACTGTTGCTTCTCATTTTAAGTTATAATATCAATATTTTACAAAAGCAGCTGACAGAAACCAAAAAAAAAAGCATGTTCATACAACTGACTCTAAAAGACAAGTAATTAAGATGTTTCAAAAAGAGGTGACTGACTGAAGGTGGAAATTGAAGCAATTTCAAGATGGAAATTGAAGCAAAAAGGAATGATATCATTTCCACAAAACAAACAGCTTACAGGACAAAACACGATGCATTTTGACCCCCAATTAGGATGATTACTTTTGTTTCTTCTGTAACAATTTATGTGTTACGGTTTGGGCACTTACATTCACAGAACCCATAATCAGATACAACTGAATGGTATACATTAACTAAGTAATGGTGAAATAGCTTTTTAAAGATTTAACATTCTACAAAACACACAACTGTCTATAACAGCATCGGCTTCGTACTTTGCGGATGTCATCCACACGGTCGGCCCAGACGAACGTTGTTGGAGTACTGATCCCATTTGGTTTGTGAGTCCGTTTCATTTCTGAGGAAAGCGGCTCTCTTGCCTGGTCTGATGGGAGGCGCTGCGTTGTCGCTCAGCATTGGTGGAGATGGTGTAGTTGCTGGTGAACCAGTCTGGAGGCTGGAAGCGATTCGTGGGACGAACTTCGGTGGCCATGCTGCTGTAAGAAAAAAAGCACCTTTGAGGTCATTTTGCATTCATCTCTCTCAACAATGAATGAAAATTGGCAAGGCAGTGACAGAAAGAGACAGTCAGTGTGAATGACACAACACGTCCTGAACACGAACTTTATTTAAAATGTGGTAACCAGTAGTTGATTTTCGTTTACAATGTAACAGATTCCGTATCACATATAAATCCTCAAAGAAGGGAAGAAGTTAATGCACATTATAAAGAAAAAATGCAAAGGCTTGTTGCATGTTTATAAGCTGTAAAAATCTAATCACACAGTTTACAGGGGGAATGTGTGTGTGTGTGTGTGTGTGTGTGTGTGTGTGTGTGTGTGTGTGTGTATGTGTGTGTGTGTGTGTGTGTGTGGTGTGTGTGTGTGTTTTATTAGTTGGTTCACTGTATCACAGGCTTGGCTGATTCTTTCTTCCTTGGCTCAACTGGTCAGCTGGTTGGTC